>JACJUY010000274.1:256829-274623 GCA_014220935.1 Platorchestia sp. MABIK
AAATTCTAACATAACAGATTCTATCCTAACCCATCCTAACCTAACACATCTAACTATCCTATGCTAAACAAAGCTATCCTGATAATATACAAAACATAGAAAACCATGGACTCGTGGAAAAATTTCACCAAGAGAACTTAAACTATGCTAACCTGATACAATGTCAAACGGATCAATGCATGTAAAGGCGATCTTTCAATGTAACGCTCAGGAATTCGATATCCATGATATGTACTGCAAACTCGGATGAGAGCGTAACGGACGGACTAACTAAGGGAGGAACAAGCAGAATATTATATAGATAGGAGTTATTAAATATTGTTATAGGCCCATATTTAAAAATCACCCTGAACATGGGATGGAATAAGTAATTGTAATCAGTATACACAAGGGATCCTTTTCACTTTATGTATATGTGTTTCGAATGTTTCAAAATCAATTCCTGCTCCTACAAATCCGCCAATAATATTTAACTTTCGTAAATACAACAACTTTAGCAGAATTACATTGAAAACTGTATTTGAGTGTAAAAAACAATATAAGATTGCACTCAAACTCGTTTCTACACTTGTTCCTTCTAGGTTACAATATTTAATCTTCTTACAAACACTCAACTAATTTTAGAACAAATAACTTAGTTCAATATTTATTTATTGTATTTTCATCTATGGTCAAATACGATAAGTCATTGACACCATGGACGTGATATATTTGGAAAAAATGTAAATGCTGCACGAAACTTGCGAAAGCGATCTGCGGGTGTCGGCGTACATGAAGTAAAAACAGAATGTGTAAATTTTCACCCGCCATTTCTCAACTCCACAGATCGCATCTCATCATCCCATCAGTTCTCAGTTCTTTGTTTCCCGGTCTTCTTCCTCACTATTGTATCAAATTAAAATACCGGATGTGGTAGGTTGCTACGCTCTAAAAACTCAATTTAAATCACCGAATGAGCACGGAAAAATGAGAACTTGATTCATCGTTAGACTGAGCTAGCGTGAACGTTGAGAACGTCTGGGCACCTAGTAAGTATGTCTCATCGGAACAATCCATGTGGAACTAACCCATTCACTGTTATTAATACTTTACGACTATTGAAATACGTCAGAGTTAAAGTTCCATGATAGGAATGAAAATATGAATTTAAAACAAGTGTTCCCTAATTCACAATCGAAATGAATGAATTGGCATCACTTCTGGAAAGAATCAGCGGTGAGTCTCGATTTCTCAAATAAAAAATTTAAACCAGAACACTAGACCGAGTTAAATTAAAATTTTAAATAAACACTTCAGATACCTTCCACATTTCGATATATATAAAAAGCTACCTCATGTTTCGACTGCAGCATCAAACTGTAACTTTAGAAAACTTTTCTCAAATAACCTAAATTCGTGTGATTGCATCGATTTTTAGAATTTTTTGCATCTTGATTATATAAGAGCATCAACTCGTATTCTCAAGTTCCCTGCTCTCGAAATGAACAACTTGTGTGTTTAGAACTTTAATAATTCTCATCCCGCTAAGTACGCATTTCTGCAACGAGACACTGCACTGTCGTGTTTCTCTGAATTAGTAATATGTAAACATGAAGAAAGTGGGATTTGGTGAGCTCAGAGGAGTTACCGGCAAAGTGATGATGTTAACATCAACTTATCCGGAAACTCTTACATCCAAAGGATTCAATACGACGAGCAGTTTTTGCTTGTCTGAGCACTGCAGCTGAAAGTTATTCTGTAGTGGAAACAAAAAGCTGTTCTACTTCGTTTTGTTAGTCAAATGTCTACGAAGAATATCTGCCGGAGCTTTGAGCATTCTTTTTATGACAGCTAGACGGTCTTTGGAAGTGTGCAACGTGTGGTCCATGATTTGTAACGAATGGTCTTTTCATGTATATCATTAACAGTTTCCTAAGACTTAAAATTAAATATCTATTTCACAGAAATCCTTTTCAGTCTAAAAATTCTTCGAATTCAAGTGTATTGACAAAGGATTTGGTTATTGAACAAAAAAATTTTTGTGTTTTTGTTGAGTTGCATCCAAAAACAGAAGATTACACTTGTTTGGCTGGCAACTTTCATTTTCTTTATGCCACAAATAAGGTCTCGTGCTCTGCCGTCGTGTAAACGAGAATGTGTGTTTCCTGTTTTTAGACACGTAATTATGATCATTCTTATTGTCAAACTGTACGGAAACCTCATTATAAAATAAATTTAAAATAAAAGTATTTGTCATCACTTTATATTGAGCCAAACACATGTTTCCTTGGCAAATTCATGCATGCTATTTAAGTGATAAGATATGAAGAAACTTTGACGCTTTATCGCCTTCCAAAATATCTCAGTGTCATATTTTGGCAACAAACAGAAGCAGCACATGATAGACTGTTGTCCGGATTGTAAAAATTGTCATAAATCAATAGAAAGCAGGAATTTATTTCTTACATCATGTAGATTTCCCCGTAAAAGACAGATGCCACATTTATAAATGAAGATGTTACAAATTAATTTGTCATGCTGCAGAAAGCAACAGATCCGTCTTTTGTTCATTGTTAAACTGATACATTTTTGAATGTAGTTCATACAATTTTTTTAAATAAGGTCAACACAGTTAATCTCTTCGTGCCATCCAGTTGTGTCGAACTCCTTACTTCCTTGAAGATTTAGGCAATTTTTTAATATGGTGAAGACCCTAAATTATTTTCTAAATACATTCAACTACGCTTACTCCACGTTAACTCAAATGAAAGCTCAATTACATCCTTCTATTTTGCTGTGGAAATCTTGGAATTTTTTCATAGTCCATCATAGGAACGTCCATTGAAATATCAAACAAAGAGAGGATTTGAAGCTCACGATACAGTTCATTATTTTAGCTGTGTTTGTCATTTTATATTATTATTACATCGGCAACAGAAACTTTGCTTACCAATTTTAATTCCATTTACAGGAACCAGATGTTCCCACTTAAATATCCACAGAAATATTTTGCGAACATGAAAATCTTGAACAGAGGAAGTGTAAATGCTTTTTAGTAATTCAACATTTCAGCAATAGAAAAAAGTTTCAACTGTGCCCGTTTTCGCTAAATCGTCAACAAAACCCTCATTTGCAATTATGTTCTACTACACATGTATAGGGTGTTTTTTAAGTGCTGGGCCCGAAAAAATTTTTAATAATTTTTTTACAATGAACGGATTTTGAGATCAAAAGACCTTACATGGGCATGACAAGACCTTACATGGGCCTCACATGGGCATGACAAGACCTTACAAGGTCTTGTCATGCCCACAGATGCCTTACCGTTATCACCCAGAAATTCAATTTGGGTAAATGGTAGGCCACCGTGCGAAAAGAGTTAATTCTAGTTCACATGTTTTGTACATTTGAATACTTTTTGAGTTTCATAGTTTAATGTCATAATCAATATTTTTTCCTTAAGATAAGTATATTCTTTATGAACATGTAAGAAGAATTTTAAAGGTTGTTCCACGAAAACGGTCTCAGCAAATAATAAATAACAGCATATAATAAATGAAATGGACAATAACCAAATCGGAGCAGGGTTACTACGTCTAAAATCTTGATGGTACAAAGCACACTGAGCGTTCACTTACAAATAATAAAAATGTATCTTCTCCAGGAATATCGAAAACAACATTTACATTCGACTAAATGTCACACAAACAAAAATTATTTAGAGAAAACCTCTAAATTTCTGCGAAACATCCAGGTCTCCGGCCTTCCACTCTCGAAGAATTGAAACGAAGTAAACAAGCGAAAGTTGCGCTCTATTCGAAACAACTAGACGACCAAAAGCCTTAAAATTCGTGCCCGGCGCCTTGCCCTCAAATGGGCGAGATTGTGAGGACGCAATCTTTGCGGAAGTGTTGGACGAGACGAGTCCCAGCTGTGGATGGAGGCAAAAAATGGAAGAATTTCATTCAGGAACAGAGACTGCGAAACATACTTGCTTCGCCCGGCCTCACTTTTCAGCACTGGCGAACTTTTTGCTCCGCTGCATGCTGGGCGGTAAAAAGGTGTCTAGCTGCGATGTCTGCATGAATGCCTGAGCGAGTACTCGTTAAAAATATTCTTATCTAAATGGAAGTACAGTTTTTTGAGTGGGTGGATTTCTAGCGGGTATAGATGGGATTTTTTCATTCGATCGGATTGATATTTGTATATAATTGATTTGTAAGATAAATGTGAAAAAAATGAGTGTTTCGTAAGACTGAAATTTGATCGCATTCTATCATTAATGGGATTGCTGCATACGTAAAATCCCAATGTACGGGATTGCACTGCAGTAAAAATAGTCCATGAGCCCCGATCAAATTCAATTGGCTAATTTGTGCGCTTCACAACATCTCCATGATACTTCCTAGAAATCCAATCAGTCGATAAAAAGGTTCAGTTAATTCAAGAACAACTTGGGTTCCGAGATTCATTAATGCCGCATTCGATCTCATTTTGTTTCAGTGCATGTTCATTTTGATCTTGTTGAAAGGCCTCCTAGCAATACTAATTATTATTCCGAGACTTCGTGGAAATTCCGAGTCAAGCATTTCTAGCTCCTATTGCTGAAGTGTACGCAAGAGGTTTTAATTTACGTTTTTCATTGGTTGCGATAATGTGGAAGCTGTTCGATTAGAAAGAACAGAAGGTTCGGGGTCCAATTATTGACTGCGTCCAGTATTCACAGAAGTAGTACTGCTCTTCCATTGTTATTCGAATAGGACAATAAGTAAAGAAAATGTTTGTTTGGGTGTATGTGTAATTGAATAAAATTGTCCAGAATGGAATAATTCACTGGCTCTATAATTTACCATCAACTGTTACTCCAGGTTTTATTCCTGATCATTGCAATTAAATCTACATCACAATGAGCGATCGTTCAATCGTATCCATTGATGTAAAAATTGAGAACCACCGATAGACGATCATCTAAACCCATTAGTTTTAAAAGTTACGTCTGATGTAAATTATTTATTAGTAACGACAAACTAGTCGATAAGTTCACCAGTCGATGTCAGGTAAACCTAAAGAGCAAAAAGTGAAAGAAAATTTCAATTCAAACATACCTCCACTTGAGTGATGCAGTTTACTTGATCACTTAATAAGCCTCCTCTGTCATATATGATACCAAAGTAGACCGCCACGTCCCTATCCGTTGCACGAGTTCTCACACGCTAATAAAAACGTGTAGAAAATGTCATCGTAAATTTGCACGGCAGCTTCCGGCTTATAGTCTCGGCCCCGAGCGGGACTAATCTCAGAAGGACATTCAAATTTTGTTCTGACTTCCTCGTAGAAGCGTTAAGGTCAGTGAGAAACGTAGCATGAAATAATAGAATACGGCTCTTGATTCAATAAAATTCTCGACCCCTACTACTGCCTCTCATTCGGGCACAAAAAAGAACTAATTTTTCTCCGCGTACAGGATTATTACTAATATGGCACTCACATACATATAAAACACAACCCAACTTTTAGTCAAATTAAAAAGGTTAAAGATAAAATTAGAAACACAAAAGATTTTGTTACTAAATGTTTTGGTCATTACTGTCTCCATTATTGGTTTTCCAAAAAGAGGCACAAACATATTTGTTTGATATAATACAAGTCGTCGCCCGAACAGCACATTAATACGTACAACTAAAAATAAGAACAACAACAAGACGATGAGTATTTTCACAGCACAACGAAATAGCGCTATTTCCATAGAGACCAAGACTGCATGTCATTGGGGTTGGGCTTCGATTTGCTAATGAATAGGGATTTAAGTTTTTCTATTTCTATTCAAAAACTAAATTTGCCAAGCCTAAGATGGTGAAATCCTGCCGCAAGAAAGAAACTGTGAAATTTTCTGAGTGAAAGCTAGTGACTGAATAGGAATGTTTACTTAAAAGATGGCACGTTCTAAAACTCGTACCAATATACTCCACAACTCTGCTCCTCTGTGCACGCGTAGTAGAACAGACGTACTCAGACTGCTACAAAATATTCTTATTAACTGAAAAGGAGAGCACGGAACCAGGTAGCTTATGTTTAAGAGGAAACAAAGATTTAAATGAAAACTGTCGACAAAAAATCTTTTGAAGGACGATGCTCCTGATCGTTTTCATAGTGATAAATATTAACTCCTATAGCTTTCCTGACTGGAAACCAAACAATTCTAGAGAAGCGAAGGGCAGCGACAACGGAATGATACATTTGCATAAGGCGTTTACAAAGAAAATCGAGGGGATTATTTTTCTGAGAAGTACTGTTTGAGGAATTTAAGTGCACTGTATAATGACGTAAAATAGGAATAAATATTCTTTTGTTGTAAAAACGGTATTAAATACCATAATTTATCATTTGTAGTGAACTGACGCTGAAACAAATCGAAGCAAAAATAACCCATTCCAGAAATTATATTTTCTTACAAATTGACGAGCAAAAGAATCATTAAATTTTGTTGGTCACAAGTGACAACCCAGAAAATGTGTCTGAAGCTAAAAACTTGAACCCATAATAGGAAACAAATTTTCCTACAAACAGATGAGCAAAATAAGTAATTTTTACACTGCTAGTAAAACCCTGTAGAGGTAATTCATTATTTTTCTTCTTTTCGCTGTGAAATTGACTGTTTCATATTATTACTTACTGAGGTAATAAAAAACAAACAGTTTGACATCAGTCACCGTTTGTACATCGACATATCTGAGAAGAGATACACGTTAATAAAGCTCAGGAAACTCCAAAATCTACTCTGCTACACGATGCGACATGAAAATAATAGCAAAGGTTACACCTTACACGGGACCCAGCCTTTCCATTTGCTTAGAATTTCTAACATTTTCAAAATAAATGACTGCCAGACTGCAAGGTATTAAATTTTAGGAAAAAAATTGACTCGTTTTGTGTTAACAATTATCGTCGTTAAATATGATATGTAAACAGATATCTATGGCTTCAATCGAGGAAATCTTAGCGAAGAGACTTTTAATATCAAATGAACCATTGGTGTGGCGAATACTCGTGATCTCCTTTACAAATAAAGACAAATTCAAAACACTATACTTATTAGTTGTGAAGGGATTGAAGATGGGAACTAAAAATTTCGATTTTGGTACGGATTTTTTTTCGGTTTGCTGCTGTATTTCTTTCAGTCCCTGCTTATTTTTGCTTCATTTTTTACCGTGTATGAAAAAATTTGTTTAGTCTTATTGTTTCTAAACGCAGAAAGTGGGGGCATACTTTGTGTATAGATTTCTTGATGTCTCAAGTTCAAACTATGTAGTGTCTTCCTCCTTCAAACCTTAAAACACCTTTGTTCATGTTGCAAAACTTGAATTAATTGAAAATCTAATCTATTTTACCACGGTATCGTTCTGCACTCTTAATAAGATCCCGTTTTAAATATGAATCAAAAAATAGAATTCCATGGAAAGGCAGTCAATGAAAAAACCGCCCATTTCGAAAACATGGTCCTTCCCAGATGATTTAAAAGTCATATTGAAAAAAGTGACTGAGGCAGCGGTTCCGGAGCCTTGCCTACCCCAAGATCGAGTGGACTCTAGATCATAAGTTACCTGGCAATAGCACTGTGCGAGATGAAGTTGAACTGAAATCACAACTTTCTTTTATTATCTGTTTTGAATATATATTATTTAAGAGGCTCAAAATTTCTACCATTGCAGATGTCTATTTTCTCAATTTTGAGCAGTCGGATAGATTTCTGGACTGTTTAGCGCTCTTGACCAACAACATTACGTCCTAACTGCGCCCATGGCTAAATGTCTCATAAATAAGAACATGACTAACTATTACACCCTAAATGCACCTGTGGCTTCCCAAGCTGCTGCTCGAAATACGTCCATGACAGACTGTGGAACTCTAAAATCGCCCATGACCGACCGAACCACTCTAAATGAGCCCTTGACTGACCATGCCGCCCTAAATGCTCTCCTGACTGGCCATACTACCCTACATACGCTTACGGCTGACCATTCAATCCTAAATGCGCCCCTGACTGACCATGTCGTCCTAAATGCTGCAATGACTGACCAAACCACTCTATTTGCGCCATGACTGATCATGCCCCTCTACTTGCATCCATGACCAACCAAACCAACCTCGAGAGATTGCTGATCAAACCAAAATTTTCGCGTTGAATTTTGATCTTGGACTGCTTTCGAAATATTTGAATAAAATTTTCATGTTCAAACTTTACTGTGGTTTATGTTTTCACGAAAGGTTAAATCGCAGTCGAATTCTGACAAATATTTCGCTCATTTTCCTCATCAAATAATCTACATGAAGGTTCTTCTGTTTGAGTGAGAGTTGTTTTCGAATTTTCAAACGAGCTATTTTTAAGAAATAAATACAGCTTAGAACAAAGACTTTTAAAGTGAGCATCGTACTTTGACAGGCTGTTTTTTTATGCTTGCCAAGAAGATGAAAAACAATTTTGTGAAATATTTCTAGTTCATGATATCAAAAACTGTCTAGACATAATCAATCTGACACCAAAATTACAGACGGGCTCGAACCTCACTGGGAGTGGAAGCAACGAACCTTCATTGCTTAATTAGAAACTCTGAAAATTCGTTGCCAATGCCTAAAAATGTTTCGCATGTCATGAGAAAACCAATTTTCAAATACAACGCAGTGCCTGGATGAATTTTGAATTTTGCACTTTCGCATGCAACTCACAGAAGAATTTATTGGAGAATGATGTCCAAAAAACACTTTGAAACATGTATTGAGTAAATTCTGAGTTGTGACTGATAACTGTTTTCCAAAATTCGACGTCCGATTTAATTACACTAATTTAATTTTTAGATAAAGAACGATGTCTACAGGACAAGAAAATAGGCGCTATTTTTCTTCTTGATGAAAGTTACTGTGTTTTTACCAAGTCTACTAGGTTTTGATAATACTTGATGGAAATTTATTTTCAATTGTTAATGCTGCGGTACTACTATAGTTCACTATGCGTTGTAGTAGTTAATAACGCACAAAATTACGAATAGAAATACTGAGTGACTTTATGTCCTATATCTGAAATCATCGGCTGAATAATTTAAAAAAACCATGTTTGTAAAATTATCCAGCAGTAAGTTAGCACAAAATTCAGAAATGGTTTCGTTATTTTTTTGACTATATGAAAAAAGTCTGATCTTCAAAAGTTGTGTTATCATTCGAGCGTAACTGCAGTCGAGTTTTAGTTTCCTTAGAAATCTATAAAATGATATTTAAGTAATTTTGGCTCAAAAATAATTGCAATGAAAGACAGATTTCAAGTATCACACTGTCGTCCTGATCATCAAGGTTCCTGAGAGTTCATGCTAACCTTCCTTAGAAACGTGGATAAAAGTTGTGGATGCTTTAAACACGCCACATGTTTGGGAGAACTCAGTTTGAAGATAATGTTGTAAGCTGTCTGGTTCTGCGAGATGCAACGATTTTACGCAATTTGTCAACATGTGGACACTAACTTTGTACAGGGTAGATAAAAAATGGTTAAGCAAACAATATTTTATTGAGCGTGTTAAAAAGTAAGAAATATTGAAAATGGTTATGATACTCGGAATTAGATATCAACGTAGTTTCACAATTTTAAAAAATTTATGGAATGTATTCTTTCGAATTTCCAGGCTTAGGATATGAGTTTCAACTCTGAACTTTGCATGCATTTTTTGCTGATAACTTCGCATAATTTTCAGTTAATAATGACGAAATTCCTATAGTCAACTTCCCTCGCGATCAGTCGCTCCACCAGAGCGGTCATTACTTTTTTAAATCATAGTCATCATTATTATTATTTTTCGGATTCGACTGATTCTCAACCGGTCACTTTTCAAGATTGCCGTTCCGATTTCAACTGGTCAAGATTGCCTTCCCTTTTTTGAGAAATGAACTCTGAAACCTATTAACAAGCACAATGTTTCAGTTTATGAGGGTAGATGGAAATAATTTCAGAAATGATTACAAAATCAACTTTCTACCAGAATGTTGGTCGATGTAATTGGCTTCTTGGAAATGTTCTAACTTTCAAAATAATTACTCACGGCTAGAAGATTTTGAAAATTTTGAAATTTATAATGAATTCCTACTCTAAAAAATATACGATATCGCTGTTTGCCTTCGAGCACAATTAGAAAATTGAAGAAAAGAAAAATTATTTCATTTTTCTTTCTCCCACAAAATTTGCGAAGAACAGTTTCAATTGCATTAAATATTAAGGTGATATCCAAATGGAATCCAGTAAAGAAATTGGTCAAGAAATGGCACTTCACCTTAGCTGTTTGAATCTCACTGACGTAGTCTCCAACCTTTCTTCGGAAAAATTCGCATTAATAACTAGCACTTCCAGTCGGTATTCTTTTCCGTGATCGAGAATTGCTGGAATCTACGAAATCATAAATCAAAATCAATCATAAATCAAGATCATAAATCAAAATTTGAAATGATTGAAACTCAAACAAGCACCTCGCAGAGATAAATAACAGCAATGCTCATTTTGGAAGTGTTCTTCAAGTGGAGTAATTATTTCCTGTTTAACTTTGCATGTGATAATCCTTATAATAATGACGATAATCATCAAATTCTAAACGATATTAAACCACATGGCGGATCACAATTTCGGCAACTAATTTAACTGCTGAGGACATAATTTGGATTTTCAAGTCCTACGGAATTATTTTTTGAAAGCGTCATTTTTGATTGGTGAAACCTAATCAGAATAAATCCAACTTATTCATAACATGACCCACGTTTTACTATTGTCAAAATGCTAATACAATATGAATTAACAAAACACGTTAACCAAAAAACTGGGACTAATTACCCACACAAACTGAGTCGCGTTTTAGATGATATTTAGCTTGAGAGGTATACCCAAAGTGAATTTAGTGGTAACTGAATATAAGTGTAATTATTTATCTCAGATGTTATCAGATAATCTTCCCAGCTTTTAATTTTCGCTTCATTCGGAAACTTAAAATGATTAGTTGTATTTTTTTCGGATGACCTTGTCAAGATCTGTGTGAATAATGTTTAAAGGTTTTCGAAAACTCAGAGACATCAGAATTTCTAAGGGCATAGCGACAGTGTTTATTTCAAACGAGGGAGTTAAGTTCAAGAGGCTCTATCAGAGAGAAAAATTAAGCTTCGAAGTTAAACGACGAATAAAAAACCTGGAACACACTTCTACGTCAAATAACATTCGCAATCAAAACTGAAAGAGTGCAGAATTCAATTTTTCTTGTTCCATTGAGTTCGTGTTTTCAAAATACTAATAAATATCTGTTTTCTTTCACTCACAAAACAAACTCGGTTCTTATATTTCAAGGTCGGTTGACTGTGAAGAATGCATTTTAACAGATGTAACGTTTGAGTACTGGCTGAGGAAAATCATAGAGAGAAAAATACTTTTCTTATTTGTTATGATGAAATAAGAATGAAAATTACGTTCTTAAACTTAATTTTACTTGAAACTTTACTTTCATTTCTCGTCGTTCTGAAAAGTGTTGAAAAATTAATACTATATTATCAATAAATTGTAGCGTATGAAGCATTATCTAAAACGTCTTTTCAGTCATCATATTTGTTTCTTTTTCTAATCTGAATTGCGGTCCAATTCATGAAGATATCATTTACAGCCACGACCATTCGTGCTATTTTCCATTGTGTTTGAACATAAAACATTCCTGTACATTGTAGTTAAATAAATTTACCTCATCTGCAGGAATTTCAACTCAAGTAAATGCAACCACGTGAGCTGACAACTGTTACTAATTCAAATTATCCTTTGTTTTTCATCACTTCTACCATTTAAATTCATGTGAGAATGTGAGTTCGACAATATTCAGGAACGAGAAGGATCTCTATTGAAGTACTTCCTGGGTCATCGACAGAGTTTTTTTATGAATCACTTGACCATCGACCTAAGCAGAGTAACGTTGCTGGCGTGGTCTTCCTTGACAGAGTCCCGTTTCCTAATAATTTTCGTGGTATAAAAGACTGGATGGCAGGCTAGACGACACATTTCGACATTGTGTTTGCTCAAGAAAACACTTCAACTACAGCCAACAAGATGAAGCTGGTTAGTAACGCAATTTTGTTGTTATATTAGTTATGAATATTTCTTGACAATGATAATTTCATAAGGAAATTGACCAGCAGTGAGTTTGTGTCCCGATGTTTACCCACATGCATTATAGTAGAAGCATTCTTTCATGGAAATCTGCAGATGATACACGTTCCATATCGTTTTTAGCAAATGCTTTTTGACTTCTATGTACTGAAGTTATGGAGATGTTTTCAAAACTAAACTGTACGCAAAGATAGTCAAAAAGAAGACTCAAAACACAATCTATGAGAGAGTTGTTACATGACTTAGAATTTCAGATAAATGAAGTGTTCAAAATATATTTTTCTTTCCAATATCAAACTGTGTTTCCGGTAGGTTAAACTGATGTTCCATATCGTACTGAAAATTAAATCAATCTTAGTATTCAAAATTGAGAATGACAAGCACAAAATGGATTGCACCTTAATTTGACTTTCATCAAACATTCTTGAAAATTGAGTTTGTGAACACTGGTTGATCAGATCCAGCATGAAAATCCCGTGTGTAACTTACTTGTTCACAAAACGGTACCTACTGGTTTCCAAAAAAATTTGAGTTAGGCACAACAAATTCAAGAGAGGAGTTAACATGAAATGTCATGAATGTAAAAAGCACGATAAGATGCCGACGGGCCAAATTTCACTGGTTTTCTCTCCCTCAGTCCGCTGTGCTCGTCCTGCTGGTGGTCGGTCTGGCTGTCGCCGCGCCCGGTGGCGGCAAAGGCCGGAGATTCCCTCCACGTTTCGGCGGTCCCCTCATTGTGCACCCAATCCCCATCGTCCACCCACTCCCCATCCTCCCCCCTCCCGTTTTCCACCCAATTCCCATCCATCCCTTTCCGATCTTCCCCATTGCCCCAGCACCCATTCTGGTCGGGGGCTTCGGAGGTGGCTTCGGGGGCGGTTTTGGCAAAGGAAAGGGGCGCTAGACGGAGCCAGCTCTCTCTCCTCTGAAGCTTTACAGTTGCCTTTTATTCATAAAAATTGTTCTGATTTCTATCCTCTGCGTGGATAGCCTGCGATTTAGCAAAATATCACAGAGGGTGATTTTGGAAGAAGGCAAATAAAATATTTATTATTATTCAAAAATCTGTTTTTTACTATCCTGTCGTTATCCTGATTTGCTCTGAAATACACCTGCAAATATAATAAGAAATGGAAAAAAAATTGGAAATTTTGAGAATTTTTGTTGTAACAGAATTATAATTACACAACGTACTCATTTATTGAAGTGTCAAGTGACGTTCGTATTGCTATAATTTAAGAACAAATAATTACCTGCTTGAACTCTATTTCATGACACTGAAGAAAGATTAAATTTTAGTAAATTCACTAGTGTAGCTCTGATTTGATAACTGCACTTAGTTGACTTCTTAACACGTTGTCTGCAGCGTGACCCACCGGTGGTCACTGAAATGATCTTCATATTGGGGCTTGACCCATCTATGGCTTCCAACCCAATTTCCTTGTATGCTTAATAATGGCGAAATGAAATAAATCATGCATTCATTGTTTGTCATGTTTAGGATTGGATAATAAAACGAACAAGAATTCAAATACAACTTTGAACTGATAGCGGTCAACATATAGCGGTCAACGTGTTGATAGATTGGTTGAGTGAACAATAATTCATGTAATTATACTAAATAAAATTCGAGAAAAATCCTAATACCATATTAGCGAAAAAATTGTCTCAATATATAAATATATATTAGATCTGCATTACGTATCGAATTGATCTTCTCTGAATATATAAGCGATTTATTTTTCCAATCTCTTGCCATTACAGGTTTAAAATTTTACTGAGAAAAAATAGGTGAAATTTCCTAATGGTACTCGTAAACTCTAGTTAAATATCTAAATGATATAATCAGGCTTAAAAGATGCTAATATATAAAAAATAAAGATAATCCGCAAAATTGTGCTAAAAAGTGTATATAAAATAAATTATAAAGGGAGAATAATCAGATTACTTACACAGTGAACTTAGAAAGCCCTGACTTCAAAAATATATTCATAGGATACTGAAAATGTGAGTACGACTTATAGTACGTACATAACGTGCGATTGAAGTTTATTTTTCTTAGGTTGTATCATGAGAATGAGCTCACGAAAAACGCGAATGATGAAAAATAAATTAAAACATGAAAACATTAGAGCAACATTACTTGCCCGAGTAATATACGGAATACCCTCATAGCTGCATCTTACCAAAAAATTCTGATAGGCAAAATGATTCTGAAATAATTTTAAAAATCACATTGCTTAGCAAGTACAAGGTGGTTACTAAAAATTTGTGCATTTTAACATTGCTATGCACTTTCACAGACAGGATAGAGAAATTAAACAGGTATTATTGGATAGTGGAAAAGTTATTTTTTCATTTTTTTTTAACCTTGCAGGACCTACGAACCAAAATCATCTTGTATTAGAGTTCTCAGTCTTTCAAAATTTTCGTCTGTGCGTTCAGAAACTCTTCTTTCAGATCGTCTTTTATTAATGTTTCTCACAATAAAATGAGATTGCAACTTTCCGAAGTTCTCCTGCATCATCATTTTGTTAGGTTGCTCTAATGTAATCGTACGCAAAAGATGCTAATAGATCTGGATCTTGAAATAATTCCAAGAAGAAATTCCTCTAAGTTCCAACGATGGAGCTAATTTTCGTCATTTCTTCTATTACGAACTTGCGTTCTTGAAGAGTCAGTAATTGTGACATGTCTGCTGATTACAAAAATCGTCTCTCCTGCACTCTTGATGCTTATGCTTATTTCGAGGGTTCTACATTATTGCAACCATTTCATAAGTTTAAAATGTTATTGGAATTTTAAAAGGTACACAATTTCAGCAACCACCCTGTTCATCGCTTAGTTAGTAAATTTGTTCATTTTCCTTTCTTGAACATGGAGTTGCGTTGTAGAAGAGTCAATTATGTATAACAGTTATTTATTTGTATAATAAATAAAATGTTAGCTGGCCTGGCTTCAACTCGCTCAACCCTCACGTTTTCTTTGAAATATATTTTATGCAAAATCACTATATTCCAAGGTAAATTATTCACTTCAGGAATATAATAATTCGTTCTAAAGTTTTTTCAATATTGTACAGTAAGAAAGGACTAGACGACCATGTTAGGGATAGGGCGTTGTAATACAAAAACTGTTGTCATGCTTGTCGTCACTGTACAATACGAAGGTGCAAATAAGTCGTGTATACGAAATGATTATTTTGAAGCAGTTGTAACAGTAACATTTTACAAGAACTTGGCCAGAAATGCTCTCAATTGACCGAGCATTTCCGAGCTGTAAGTTAGTTCATGCACCAATACTGAGATAAATATGAACTAATTGTCGAATGAACTGGTAAAATTTGTATATACAAATTTTCCTTCAAATATTAAACAGAAAAAATTATCTTCGAAAATTAAACTAGGTAACTCATATTGCACACCTTAATTTTTTTATGTTTTTATCTTTACAAAGACTTCAAGGCAAACACCTAAATGTAACCTCTATTATTGAAGAACTGTAAACTTTACGTTTCTAGCACATGAAGACAAACTTCGAGAGTAACCTTAAGTCAATAGCCAAACATATCTTAAAAAGAAGCCCTTAGTCATTTTCAATGTCTTCTCACTTAGACGTGTTCCCTAACTTTAAAAATATTTAAGCACGATTCGATAGGTAGTTTAAATCCTCCGGTCATGATTTCTTGAAAAATTGACGGAGTGAGTTGCATAAGCCACACAAGTGTGCATTCTACCATCTTTTTTACACCAATCATTCAAATACATTTAGTATCTTATAGAAATTCACTTAAATTGCACTGGCTTAGACAAATGACCTGTAAAAGTTGAACGGAAATTTAAAATACACAAATGTTATACTCCTACTAATTTACCTGCGTATTTTCAAAAATCACGGCTTTCATTTATCTATCATCTATTAGTGTATAACCAATAACCAAATGGTACGCCACCATTTATCTATTGTATAATTATTGTCAAATAACAGAAATATTTCATTGTCGCAGGAACATTTTTCTTCTTAACTAATATTTTCTGGGCTTTTGGAGGTTTTTAAGGTTGTTCCTTCATTCGCCTCATCGATATTCAAAGTACCTTAAATCGATATCTTGTGATACGGTGAACGAAGATAGTTTGGTGATGCAAGGAATGGAATTCGAATGCCTTGATTTAGTGTATGGTGTTTACAGGTTTAAAATGGTACGAATTTTCTTATTCTGTCATTTACAAGTATTTGAGTCTTCTAAATGCTATAGCTTGTGGAAATATGCATCTTGAATCAAGTATTAGTAATACTTTAGTTGCAATTTCGTAAAAATTAATTACCAGCTCACAAACAATAAAATCAAAAGTAGGACAGTTCCAGCATGGAATCTTCAGCATGTATATCGATTGTGTTCTCTGTGTTTTCCTTCCATTTCCTGTAAAAATCTGGAAGTGGAAAATTAAATTTTATTTCAATGGAATACAGCCAAGGCAAAATGTTTTTTTAAATGACATGAGGGTTCATCCCAATTTCGATAATTCAAAAAACACTTTTTCACAACGTCTCTTTGTTTGATTTTTTATATCTCTGAGAAGCCGTACTTTATCTTTCATCACGCGTAATGCATAACTTCGCAGGATTTAATTTCCAATTCATTTAATTTCGAATCAAGGGATATGAAAAGTTATGGATGGTGTAGAGAATAGTATATTTAAATATTTATTTGTTCGTCAGACATTGTTTTGACTAACGTCGGCACAATGCTCACATGTGTCAAAATAGCACCGTCAAGTTTTAATCAAACAACAAATGCAAACAAATTGTAAATCTTCAGAGGAGAGAGAGCTGACTCCGTCTAGCGCCTCTTTCCTTTGCCAAAACCGCCTCCGAAGCCACCTCCGAAGCCCCCGACCAGAATGGGTGCTGGGGCAATGGGGAAGATCGGAACGGGATGGATGGGAATTGGGTGGAAAACGGGAGGGGGGAGGATGGGGAGTGGGTGGATGATGGGAGCTGGGTGGACGATGGGGATCGGGTGCACAATGAGGGGACCGCCGAAACGTGGAGGGAATCTCCGGCCTTTGCCGCCACCGGGCGCGGCGACGGCCAGACCGACCACCAGCAGGACGAGCACAGCGGACTGGAGGGGAGAAAACCAGTGAAATTTGGCCCGACGATATCCTATCGAACTTTTTACATTCATGACATTTCATGTTAACTCCTCTCTTGAATTTGTTGTTCCTAACTCAAATTTTTTTGTTAATTAATGTTAGTATTATGGCTGGTAAATATTACAGTAAAAGTAGATATCAGAAATTTGTGGAATAAATACAGCATATTTCTCACTCATAACTATCGTTGCTTTGAATAATTATTTTCAACTCAATAATACTAATTTAAAGCGTGTCGTATCGGAAAAAATCGGAAATAATTGTTTAATTGATCAAATTAGAAAAAGAAAACTCATAATTCCATTCCCCTACCGACACCAACCGAAGGCCGAATAGGAGACGTGATGTCCAAATCAAATACCGTTCATCTACCATAGGGCAGAAAGCTCTGTCAGTATCAGGCGCCTTACTGTGGAATAAACATCCCCAGAGCATCAAAACCCCTCAAACACTTAGAGAATTCAAAACTAAAATAGCTCGCTATCTTGAG
>JACJUY010000275.1:9493-30847 GCA_014220935.1 Platorchestia sp. MABIK
TGCCAGATCATCCAGGTTGCTTTCACGCTCTTGTGATTCTTCGTCTTCTTCTTCTGAGTCAGTAGAAGCCTCAGAGACTACTGACAGTCGTGTGGAAACGGGTCCAACCCTTTCCACTCTTACTGAGGTTGGTTTGCCAATTTTCTCACTGCGCAGAGATGACAAATCTTTGGGATCAAGATTGGATACCATATCCCCACCAAGTCTCTCCATCCTTTTGTTGAGCGTCGCGATGCGACCAAAGCAGTATTCCAGCATCACACGTCTCTTCAAAAATTGCTCCTGGTACCGTTGCTTATGTCCTGCTCGTTCCAAGGAACCCTCAAGGTTTCGGCTTGAAGTGATGAACCGGTCTCGCTTGATCTTGAGATCCGATATGAAGGACATGATAGCCTGAGTATCACCTTCTTCTGGGTTCTCCCTGGATAGTGCTTCATACAGGGTGTCGTAGGTCTTTACGGCTTCAACTTCAACAAGTTGAAGGGTTTTCTTTGAGCTTATTTTGGCCATGTTCGACATTGCAGAGAATTTGTTCTGTAATTTTATTGTGACTGCCTTAGACTTAGCACGAGTGGGGAAGGTTCAAAAAGTCCACGGATGATGCAAAACTTGTCTTAAGCAGCCATTTTGAATACATAAAATTACCTGTGGGGAGAAAGGTTTAATTAGCCCAAAAACAATAAAAAAATATACAGTTTTCAGAATTTAAAATCGAAAGGTGGTGCAGAGTGCGATTCAGAAAAATAGGACGCAAAGTTTGGTCAGAACTACATCACCGGAACAAGTAAACATATCTCAGAGGATACTTGTAAAATTCCTGCGGCTCAGCCAACACATAAATTATAGGCGAGTCTTCGTCACAACTGCATCTCTATGGCACACTCAGATACCAGCCGCCAACCTAACGTGACACTTATAAAATACTAATATCAGGTAGTACTCTAGATACATGACCGATCAGGTAGATACTGAATTGAAGGTACATGGTAATATCTCTATTAACAACGCTTTGACAACTTGAGATGCCTCTAACTCAACAAGACAAGTCACAAAGATCTGGTAATTCAACAGTACCACCTGGACCTGATTATAACACATACATCTACAAAGGTGGTCAATAGCACACTTAGACTCATCAGTATAAATAAATAAATCACTTAAAAGGAATGAACACAGTCTTGTAGGACACGTACAATTAGCAAGGCAATCCAACACAGCCCTCAGTCAATCCAATATCACTATATCAAAAATGGGCCAAAATCCCACACTCTAAAAACTGGCTTTCAGCAAGTCAAGTGAGTAATTACGTGATTCCAGAGCCCAAAAACCATAGCTTCTATCCTAAAGCATGATAACAAGTATTTATACAACGCTGTGTGCATAGATCAAAATAAGGCTAATCAATCTAATTCAAATTGCATGAGTAGGCACATGAACACTATAACAAAGATCAAATTCTGACTTCACAATTAGAACAATGTGNGGAATGAAGAATCAACAAGTATGCATAACTTGCATGTGCATCACAGAGAAGCTGTGGTTACATAAATTCCAACACAACACCATTTGAAGTCTTCCAGCTTTCCTCGATCTATTCACTTGCTGGAGGTAATAACGAATAACTCCAAAACAGTACATCTTTGCCTATATCACTTAATATTAACACTTACATTTCTTTCTCAAGTCTCTACACGATTCACTTAATAAAACTGGCGCTCTCTACTGAGCTCGCAAAGGTTTATATACCCAACGTCCGGAAGTGGGCTTTTCCGGAAACGAGAGGACTTGCGGAATGGTTCTTTCGATGTTCGGAGGAATAAATTTTCTATCGCTGTTTGAAAATATAAATTTCCTAAATTGCTGCGAAGGCAGCACACTTTGATGTCATCCAATTTACCATTCAGGCTTTAAGCATTTATATGCTTTATTTGGACTTTACTTATATTAGCACTCTTTTTAAAGGTAGCAAAGTATCGATGGGATCGTATCGAGGATTCATCGATCTTGTCTACGTTACCCAGGATGTTTGGTCCAGCATCTGTTATGTAAGAAAGTCTACTATTTAGCTGGGCAGCGGAAGAATGTCAAGATGAGGTAACTCCAGTCTGATTTTTGCCTAGTGTGACAAGGGCACTGTAGTGATCGTTTTTACGATGGAGCAGTAGTGGAGGGTTATTATTATTTGATAACTCTGAAAAGGGATCGACTGATATTTTCAAAACACTATGATCCTGTTCATCCAGGATGAGAAATTTTTGGGCCTGTCACATTTGAGATGATTAGTGGTATAAGGTCTATAGCAGCTTGATCAAAATGTTCGTCGTCGATGGAATTATCCATGAGGTTTTGCATGTCTCCACTGTTCTTGTCAACAAAATTAGAGTATGTGCTTTTGTTTGCTTTACTCTCAGTTTTGATTGCAGTCTTTAAGGAATTGAAATTCCATTTTGATGCTGGTTGTTTCGTAAGTAGATGAGTTACTGCAAGAAAGAGACAGTGTCCATCGGCTTTAGTGGGAATCAGCTCTATTTTCCATGATCGTTTCAATTCATCCATTGCGGAATTCATGCGTTCACATATGGGGGTGGAGACGTTTTTTCGTACTTTTTACATCATTAAGAGGTTCTGAGAGGTGCGGGGAATTTACGTTTGTCTGGCTCTGAATGGACCGGCTGGGATGATTTCTTGTATGGGGATCTGCAGAGAACTGAGAAATGCTCGTGTCATTTCTATTTTTATTTTTCCGGTGATGATTGTGTATGCAGTTGGATGGTGATTTTTCCATCGATTGTCGACTGCAATTTTGCAGCGATTTCTTTCTTCCTGTTGATTTCACTGCTTCCGAGTATGTGATTGGATGTTGATTTATACTCGTGTCTGTGAGAGGGGCTTTTCATCCTCTGTACCAGCATTGGATAGCAATGAAAACCTATTTTTTGTAGGCACTCCGGAATTGCTTGTGTCAAAGGGAGATGAGGGTTTGTTATATGAGGGCAAACATCGGGAGGAGAGGGGAGGAGAGGGTTTGTTATATGAAGGCAAAGATTGGTTTATGCTGCTGGAGGTTTCACGTAGAAAGGCTGTCAACTTAGAACAATCATTCAACTCATTTTGCAGTTTTGCATAATCATTAGAGTATTCAATTTCTTCATTCAGGTCATAGGAGTTTCTGACACAGGAGATAAAATGTGAAGTTAGTCTCAAAGGTGATCTTAGAGCAATTTGTTAAAGAAAATGATGCGTCTCTCCTCGCGTAATAGGCCAAGTGTGGACATCGTTGTAAGCTTCATTAACAGTAACAGTTTTTGCATTTGCTCGCAGCGGAATCCGTTTAAGACCAATTTTTCAGCACAGTCGCGATGCCAAATACAATTGCTGACCACTGCATGCACTCACCACATAAATATGAAAAAAAAAATTCTATGTCATAGTTACATTTTTTAGCTTGGTAAGGTTACGGGATGAGAGGCACAAACCTTTGAAACTACTTCTATACTTTCTAAAAGGAAGTGCGCGTTCAATCTCATCATAGAGATCATTGAGATGCTCCGAAGTTATGGTCTGAATCTTGCATGCGCTATCAATGTCATCTCTGTTGATTTTTGTGCGACTATTGTCTCCAACAAGAAAAGTGTCTAGAGAGGATTTTGCATAAGGACGGTTACTCGCAGCTGCCACCGGCGTAAAATCATGAGCGCTGATACAATAATTTAAAGCAAAAAGCAGTTATATGATCATTTGAATATTTGATACAGTGGAAAAATCGACGCTGGGCTTGAGAGACAATTATGTCTCAAAGTTTTATAGAGAAATGCAGCTGTAAGATACGGCGTGTTATTTATTTCGTGAATATTTTGGGAACTAGTCATTGGTAGAGGGTGTAAGTACCCTTCAAAAGCGGTAACTGGTCTGTTTGTATTGTTCTCTACTGAAAATCTTACGTTATCCTCGCAGTTCCCGCTCTGAGGAATTTTACTGCCAGTGTCAGCCGCTGAGCATGCATTTTCAAACCTAACTCCGCCACCTGAAAGGCCTGCACACAATTTATCATTAAAATTATAATTAAAATTACCCCTTTTACTTTCTGACTGGTCGCTCACATCTAAAGTTTTATCGCGTTCTAACGATGACTTTGGTGTTGGTGTCTTCGTCGGTGGTGAACAATTTTGAGCTTTCTCAGTGACGCAGGGCAGGGGAGATGTCGCCATGACGCAATCGTTGGGATGAGACGAAGACGCTGGCGGTGCTGTGGCAGCTCTTGCCAGTGATGTGGTGCCCTCTTTACTCGAGATTGTTGACTTTATGGATGATGAATCTTCTCGGGCACTGTTCAAAGTGTGGGGTTGCAAGTCGAGTGTTGCTTACGTGCAATTACTTGAACTCACTTCGGGTGTGTGCGTAGTTGGTCTCGAGACTTGAGAAGTTAAGACGTGCTTTGAATTTTTGCAAGCGGTGCTTAAAGTAGTTTCACTCGTGTTGGATGAGGTCTCATTCATGTTCGATATTGTTGACTTTGTGGATGCTGGATCTTCTCGGGCATCATTTAAAATGGGGGGTTGAAAGTCGAGTGCTGCTACTGTGCAATTACTTGAGCTCGCTTCTGTTGTGCCAGTAGCAGGTGTCGGAACTTGAGAAGAGGAATTATTACTGGACGCTGAATTATAACAAGCAGCACTTGAGAGATTTTCGTGTAACGATACGAGGCTGGGCCTTTCGGCCTCTCGTTACCGATTGAGGAATCTCAACCTCGAAAGTCAGAGGGGAAACGGAAAAGTAAGGAGAGAAAAAATACACAGAAAGAGAGGGGGACTGAAAAGAGAGAAACTAGGAATAGCAGTGTTAGCATAGTGCACCACGAGCTTACCTTAATTTATCAGCATGGATAATAACGACAAAATTTAAAAGATTAAACAAATTTATTTTATTTACCGTAGAACACGCGAGTTAAAGGTGATACTTGGCAACAAACACTCTGACACGAAAAGACACCCACAATGAAAAACGTGCGCTTCGAATCATGATAAGCCCCGCAACGGTTACATATTTGACGCTGCACAAAATTTTCATGATGACTACCGAAAGAAGATCTACTCACAATAAACCAGAACAAGAAAATAATTAATAGCTGGGCTAGCTATCCCACGAGATGAAAATGGGGGATACCATAAAACAATAAACCCTTGACTCACACAAGGTATCAAAAATGTGGAATACTTTACGCTACGCCCAACGTGAAATTCTCAACATCACACTCGAAATAAATCAAATTCACTCCGAACAGCGCTCCATTCCACAACACTTTTCAATGTGCTTCTTGCTTCCAACTTGCACTTTTGTTATCACTCTATTGAATCCTAAATGCCACAAAATCACCCTAGCTCTTCTGTGATGCGTCGTTAATGTTAGGCGAACTCTGTTTCCACTTAGGGCTTGAGGAATATACGAATGTTCCGGCTGATCAGTCCTGACACTCGCCGATGCCCCAATGCCAGCGGCTGGCTGGTGCTGCTTCCTGTCTGCAACGCGTTCACCGCTCATGAGTGCTGAAGGAGCATGATCGTTGTAGCCTGCGCAGGATTGATGTGTGTGACTGCAGCTTTCGTGATTGCGTGGTTCCAAGGGGATGACGATCGTCGCTGCGAAGCTGAGGTGCTTCGAGCAGATTTTTGCTGCAAGTTGGCCCTTCGATGGCTGCTGTTTTTCCGACTTTTTACTCGTGACTTCGATGTTGTTACCTCACTCAGATGTTGAACTATTGGTGCTCTTGCTCACTGCACCCCGGCAATGCCGGCGCACTCCGTTTGCGTACCCGCGCTGTATTCACGCTGCGAAGCCCAGCGAAAAATCTCTCGTATATCTCATCAGCGCACACTTGCACCGCTAAGAGTTTCTTGTTTTTGCAAATCTCGATGCTCAAGGTGTCATACTGAAATGTTGATATGCCGGGGTGTACCGGCGAACCTGCCGGTCCCCCCAGCCACGCACTCCAAATTCGTGCACCTCTCCTGTTATGTCACCGAGAGAAAAATCCTCTCGATTCTTCTTGCGTACTGCTTTTAAGCGTTCCACTTCGTTCCTTCTAGAACATTCTCGAATCTTCATGGTTATGAAGACATCATTTTGAACCTGATTGGTGGAATTCTTCCTTGTTCTGACCTCTCGAAATTTCATTGTTGCGCATCGTGCACCGCGTCGAAACTCACGCTTGTTCCAGGTTCATGAATGGCTGAGACGGAGCCCTCACTTAGGGTTACGCCTCCTTTTAGATTTTCGAACACTTTCTCACGCTTTGAGGCTGCTACGACGTGTGTGTTGATGTGTTTTGTGTGCTTTGTGTGTGTTGTGTCGCCTTGTGTTTGTGTGCTTGTGTGGGTCCGAGAGATGTCTCAGCCAGCAGGTTGTTGACATTGATGGATGGCAAGGCTCATGAGATTGTGAAACATGAACACGCTGGCTGCCCTGTGACAACTTTTCCCTCTCAAGCTGTTCAACGGTCAAGAAACTTGACCTACCAAACATTCCAATGTCCCTTCGCGTTGCTCTGTTCACGTCACCCAGCTCAACAATATATTACCCAGCGAAACGAAATAAAATTATATTTCTTAGCAATATGAGATTAATGTTTCGCTACATTCGCCCGTGTCGGATGACTCTGATTTTGCAGTCATCATTAGTGATGCTTCAGGAATTGAGAAGCACTTGCAGATATCAGACTTCAAGAACGTCCGAGAAGCCTTTGCCATTTTCAGTGTTTGAGGACCTTGAACTGATTGATGCACGGGGGCGGATTTGTTGGGTCCGCCTTTCCATTTTATGGTTGGTGCATTACGCTTTTTACTGCGTTTTTCATTCGAAGCTGCACTGGGGGGGGATGTTGTTTTTTCAGATGGGGCAACCTTTCGAGTAGTTGAGTGTGTTCTATATGGATTCATAGTGACGTTGATAGATAGGAGGAAAAATTAAATTTTGTTCATTGAGTTAGAGTAGAAGCCATCGCTTTTTGAAGATAGATGAAAAGAAACTGCCAATGGGAAAGCGAGGGAGGGGGGGCGAGTGTAGGCTAGAAAGAGGAGAGGGGGTGGGTGGAGCAAGGGGTGAGCGGGAGAGAGGGGGCAGGATGCTTGCGGTCGGCAAAGCAGCGTCGCTTACTGTCCTGCTTGGGGAAGAAAAAGAGAAAAGAAAAAAAGAACTTCAACTTTTCCATCAGAAGATTGCTATGGTGAGTTATTCGAAAAACGTCGTATTGTTTGGGTTAACCTCACATTGTAGAATTATGTTCTGTCTGTGAACACAGGCTTACTATGTTTAACATCTCAAAATATTTCCGAAGTTGCTAGATCAAGGTTATTTAGTTTTTTAATTTAAAGGTTCCTTCAAAGAAGAAGAAGTTTGTTACCCTTGTCACATTTAATGTCACTAGTTGACCAAAATTGTCCATCAAAAGAACAAGATAATGATGTAAGCTAATTTTGTGAATCAGAGATTGATTGTGTATATTAGAAACTTTCAACATCCATGCTCTATTGTAACAAAATAAAAAGTTCACAAAAGATGGTCACCATTATTTTTCCAGTGATGCGAGTTTGCCAGAGCGCACTTTATTTTTTGTTGCGACGCTGGAGACAACGGCACTTGTTGTTCCGCGTAAAGAGTGGAGGTGATTCAGAGGGATGGGGCGGGGGTGAGCTTGTTCGCGGTTCACGACACCACGAGGGCAGCAACACAGCGGCACAGGTTTACACATCACGTCACTCTGATCTGCTTGTTGTTATACTCTCCAGTATAACTGTCTTTGGTCTCCGACCAAAGAAAAAAAGGAAACAACGCTAAGGACTGGAGGAGATGACTGGCCAGCATTGCAATCCATTAAACGTTCTAAAGAACATTTTGTAAGACTGAGTCTGCGAGAACATCATCAAGAACCTTCTAGAAACATCGCCTCAACAAGGACGGACATCAAACATCGTTATGACGAGGAAGAAACGCCAACAGCATATTGCCAGGAACTTCAACGTACGACTACATGTTGTTTTTTTCTTAATATTGTGTATTCTAAACGGGATTTTATTATACCCATATTTATTGAATTAATTATCCATGTATTTGAATTGTTTAGGAAGTAGCTCCTGTTTATATCTTAAAGTGTTAATATCAAAATTACTAACTAGTAACTTAGAGAGGTGGCGTCGACCGAGAGGCTTGCCTTCATGAGAGGGTGGGAGTAGAGCACGGGCAGCGATACGATAGAGAAGTGGGGCTGTGAACGATAAACTGCCCCGGTCCGTTAGGACTGAGGATGCATATACCTCTGGTATACCTCTTGCTTTAAAAGATAAATCATCAAATCAACAATATCCACTTAAATTATCAAACACATTCGAGCCCTCAACAATATGTATAACATTAACGTTAGCGCACCTTCGCTAAGTGATCATATTGTGCCGCCGAGCGTAACCTCCAACGTTACCTGTCAGCTATGATGCTGAAACCGTGGACCTGCTGTGAGAGGCCGACCTGGCAACATCAACCCATTAAGATGAATTTCCCTCGTTTACCTATCTATGCTCTTATTTAAAACTTCTAAGTATGTAGGATGTGTATTCTGTCATAGAGTGATAACATTCATTAATATGTAATATCCCTTTCAATTGGAGATGCCTTTTATTTGACCTTTTGTGGTGAGATGAGTCAGGAGAGAAAAAGAGACGATCGTTCGTAAGAAATGAATGAAAATGATTACCGCAGATCACGTTACCGAAGATTCCAGAAAAACATTCGAATGTAATATTAATAAATAATAATATTCCCTTAATGGGTGGTGGCAGCTTCAATTTTATTAATAAATCATAGAAAATAAAATAATTGTGACGAATATATATATGTCACGACGATTAAAAGATTCGAAAGATCATGCTCCAGCGAATAATCTGACACGCGAATTATTACAACGATGTTCCCATCAGCGGGAGGGAGAGGAAACACATAACATTGTTAATGATCAGAACTGAGTCAATTCGACACTGAAAATTCACTTTCACCATTTAGTTAGGTAGAGGGCACTTTCACGGACACTTAGTTCTAATTTCGTATTTCGTGGAGTTTTCCTTCCCTCATATTCTGAACAATTTCTCTCCGGTGACTTGGAGCGTGCGTTCACGGTGACAACACAACACGAAACAACAAAAGAAGGAAGACAAAGACAACAAAGAACAAACAACAAAGACAACAAACAAAGGCAAAAAAAAGAAGGAAGAACTCAACCATTCATTCGCCTTACAGGTTTAGTTATGCTACCTGATTTACGAGGTTCATTTTTTACAAGTGACCTGCCAACAGGCTGCAAAGCAGAAGGCTCAGCTGCCTTACTACTGATAGATTCCAAATTACCAGAAGAATGAAGCAGCTGATTGGAATGTCTTTTCCAGATTACATTTAATGCCAATATTTGAACCTGAAAGATATTAACAACAATTTTACTCACAATAATTCCTTTCAGCCACTTGGGACCATTTCTTAAATTCAGAGCAAGAACATGATCACCATCATCAAATTGAGGCATACATACATAGGCTTAGACCTGGACACAGAATATTTAGGATTAACTCTATCTCTGGAAGTAACAAATTTACAATTGTTGAGCGCAACAGAGGGAGCAATTTTTGTGACACTATGAGAAATACAATATGATTGAAATAACGCTTTTGCTAGACGGGATTTGAATGATTCGGGAGAAGAGAGTTTTTTAAGAGGTCTTTGATGACCCTTATCCCCTTCTCAGCTTGACCATTGCTGGCTGGAGAGTACGGCGGAGGTGTGAGGTGCTCAATGCCATTAGAAATTAGAAAATCTTTAATGTCCTGAGATGAAAAGTTAGAAGCATTATCACTTACGAGCACATCACACAACCCGTTTCTGCTGAAAATCATTCTCAAAGCATCAATAGTATATGACACACTCGTGGATGGTACAACTTCGCACTCAATATATTTAGATAACGCATCTACAGGAATGAAAACAATCTTATTCTCGTAGAAAAAGTGATCAACATGAATACGTTCAGAAGAACGAGAAGGAGTAGGCCCTTCTACGTTTCTACACTTTGGTTTTACTCGATTTAATTGGCATTGAGGGCAATATTTTACGATGTTTTCAATAGTTTTGTCCATTCCGGGAAACCAAATAACAGATCTGACCACCGACTTCATGCCACAAATGCAAGGATGTTCATCATGAAATGTCTCAAGAACTAAACTACGTAATGACTTGGGAATTAAAACCCTTTCTTTATAAAGTATACAACCGTTCATGATAATCATCTGAGGTAGCAGGTTCTTAAATTTAGACAAATTTGGATTAGGTTTAAGAGGCATGCCAAACTTTATGTATTGTTTGAGTTGACATAATTCACTATCAGTTCGAGTTTTTACATTTTCACACGTAATAGGAGTTTCATCGAAAGAGTTCACTACAAAGATCAGTTCGTACGGTTCTAGTTCTGTTACAGTTGTGGGTAGAGGGAGCCTACTAACAAAAAAATAATTTGTATTTTCGTTGAGGGTAGGTTTATATTTATGAATGTGCAATGCTTTTATTATTTGAATATTTGAACATGCTCCTTTTTACAACACTGTACAAAGTTTTTATATTTAAGTACAGATCTTCATTTGAAGGCTTGCAGCTGTGATCAACACGGAAATGATTAAAATGGAACTTTGATGTGTGTGCACGGATAATCTTTGCTTCAAGGTCATCCTAGTCATGCCAATGTAACATTTATTGAGAGACTTTCATTCTCTCCTGTGACACTCGAACTGATATATCACATTGGCCGAGTTTAGGTCACTGACCCGTGATCTGGATATATTGTATTTTACTAGGAGATCACTGACATGGCGATTTTTGTAGTACACACAAAGTTTAAATGTCAAATCTGGACCTATCCATGGGCTTCTGATAATATATGGGTATGACTGATAATTCGGTGTTGCGTTTCACGTATGAGGTGGGTGCAAATGGGAAGCTGCCATTTCTAGACATTTTAGTTGAAGCTTCCCAGAGTTCTTTTCTGAGATCTGCGTATGTAAAGCCCTCTCATGCTGGTGAAACCATAAACTATGATTGTGATGCACTGCAAGTGTATAAAGAAGGCGCTATGCACACCTTGTTGAATAGAGCTTATAAAGTGTGCAGCATCTGGGCTGGTTTTCATTCAGAAATGCTAAGAATTAATCAATGGGAATCTCATGGTACACTTGCAGTTTGCTTGGTTAGTCCGTCTCTCTGTCACGTTTTTAAGGATGCTAAATGACCGTATCTGTGATACGAGTTTCACTAATGCTCAAGTACAAGAATATTTTTATCACGGGTATTCTTAGGATGGAAATATTTGCTTGTGATTAAAATCTGAAAGATTTGTCTAAAGAAATTATCAAATCTCGTCATTTTTAACGGGTCGTGTACATTGTGTAGAGTTCGATAAAGCACATCAATCATGAAATCAGGTCTTATCACAGATACGGTCACTAAGTACATACACCCAGTAGCAATAGTTCCAGTGTGTAAATCCTTGAGAGTGTTGCCGAGAGGCGGACCAGCCAAGCAAACAACTGTGTATTATTATGTAGTGTATATATAATATAAGGGTATAAGTATATCAAACCTCTTGGAAAATGGGTTCCAACGAGGGATTATACATTCTTAGCTCAGAAAAAAGAAAAAAAAAATCCTTCATTTCCAAAAAAAGTTAATACATGAGATGCATAACCCATTGGATTTTAAAATTTTTTAATATAAAGATCCTTATAATTGATAGACAACCTTACGAGGCATACTTTAGTCGTATCAGGGGCTAATCATGTTATTGAGAGTAACAGTCGAAATATCACCTCTTAGATATTTTATACACATAGAGATGGCTGACAACTTATAAATAATTTCAATACTACTTGACAATTCCTGGGAATTCCTTAATTATTAATTGAAAGGAAATAAGAAAAGCCAAAAAACGTCTTCTACCGAAGCAGAGTAAAACACCTTCGAAAATGATTATCAAGTGGAGAGAAAAGGTTAGTTAGAAAGTAATTTATGAACAACATCGCGCAACACGTACATCTAGAAACATGTGAACAGTTTTAGATCTGATCGCAGAAAATTGACTCGTAATTCCGATAGATCACACAGAAATGAAGTCGTAATTCTGATAAATGACATCGAAACGAGTTGGAATTCTGATAAGTGACCTCAAAACGAGTTCGAATTCTGATAGATGATAAAGAAACTAGTGGTAGTTCTGATTGAAGACAAAGAAACGAGTGCTAATTCGCAAAGATGAAATAGAAACGAGTGGTATCTCTAATAGATGACATAGAAACGAGTTGAAATCCTGATAGATGAAAGAAAGAGATTAAAACCCGTTTATTAAAAAAAAAAGTTGATACATGAGGCGCATAACAACAAATTGAATTTGAAAAATTTCTTAACACAAAATGTCTTTATAAACGCACCATACGAGAGGTACTAATAAACAAACCATACAAGGTGAACTCATAGACAAAATATACGACTCGTACTAATTGACAAACTATACGAGGCGTACTAATAGATTACCCATGTCCGAGACTAATTTAATCAAATTGTTATCTCTTGGATATTTTTTACACCAAGAAATGGCTGACAACTAATAAATGATTTCAATACTGCTAGAGAATTCTTCGGAGTTCCATAACTATTAGCTGAAACGAAGTAAGAAAAGATAAAGAATGCTATACTGAAATAGATTGAAACACCTTCGTACATTATTTTCAAGTACTGAGAAAAGGTCAGTCACAGGGAATTAAAAAAATATCGCGCAACGTACACAACACGCACATCTAGAAACACATAAACAGCCATACACGCAGAATGAAATGTATAGCTTGTTCAATATGACAGAAATTTTTTTTTTTCGCGAGTCATATGCTCAAATTACTCTTTATTTCCTATGTCTGTTTATATTTTTCATTTTCACTATTTACGGAAACGTCTTCTGGGATAGTGATAGATCTATTTTTGAATCATTTAACAAGTGCAATATATATATTTATTTCTGAGGAATGGTTCAGTATTAACTGGTTGCAGAGCATTAAATGAAATGTAATGAACCTTGAGGTTTTGTTTTTACGCAAAAAATAAAAATAGACAAATATACATGTTTCTGTGAACGTAGACATACAAATATATACACACACGCATACACACATAGATATATCTGTGTGGTGCCCGGAAAATTCCAGAATCATTAATACAAATCTTTAGTTGAATATTAAAGAAATTTTGTTTCTTTTAAAAAGTCATTTAGTAAAAAAATGATGTATTATAAATAAGCCCAACCAGTCTTACGAGACCAGTTGCGCGAAGCTTTATGGCAACATTCGCGCTCTTCAAGCATTGTTCGTTGCTCAGCGGTCCATTAGATCGCCAGCCGTTGCCGTGTCAAGACCAGATCTTGGGTGACTTGCTACTCTCGCGTGATTTCATGATGTGCTTAGGATTATGTTGATATGTAATCGTTTTAGTCAGCGTTAATGCTCAAGTTATTGTTTAGTGGAATTTATACTCTTTGTGTACTGTTGTTTGTGTTTAGAGAAGTGTAGAATTGATAATGTAAAGTGAATGATCTGACCGGCTCGTCGTGTTGAGCATTGTGCTGGTGACGCTGCAGAGCCGGCAAATTGAGAAGACGACCACGGTCGTAATGTTTGTTGTGCCCAACTCCTTGGTTAGTTTAGTTTATTTTAAATAGTAATAGTTGTGCAACCCTGATATTAGTTATGCTAATGAGTTTTGGATTAGTTGTAATCTTCGTGATATTCAAGCCATGGTGGGACGAGCTGTTCATTTAAGTTCCTCCTAGTTACTATACTAAGCATTTATAGTGATTTTGTTCCGTGTCTACAGCTTTACTAAACATGAAATAACTAGGATGAAATATTTACCATTTTCTAATTAGGCGTGTCGACGTGTAAGAAGCATCATGTTTACTGTGTACTGATGAGTCTGTTTTTGCAGGCCTACTCCATGCTACCCCCTTTACCCTTTACCTTTACATTATAACTTTTATACTCCGTTATCCCAACCTTACCTTACTCCATTTTAGCATCATTCTACACTTTACTCGCCTTAGCCATTACCTCACAACGACTACGGTCGGCCTAAGTAAAGTACCTACCCTTTGCCTCGTGATTACATGAGACATATTCAGACCATTAAACTTACGTCTATGTCCGATTTATTACTATCCTATTAGTCGTTCTACACGACGATCCATATGGGGCGGTTTCAGCCAGAACATTGAAACCCTCTCATATGTATGAGTGCGTACACATGTACATATACACTCACATATTCATATATATATAAGTATTGAAGTGAATATCTAAAAATAACAAATATTAAAACAAGCTTCCTTTTGCTACATCGAATATTTCAGTCGAGCTCAGTGTAATCGTATGAAATTAGTTGACAAAAAACAAGTAAAAGGGAACAAGACTTCAAAAAGCGTAGAAATGAACTAGTTTTTTATTTTCTAGCAAAAATTTTAAAGGAAATCAAATTAAAGTCTAGGAGCAACAACAAAAAACATCTTGGGTCTCACATCCTCTCGGTATTCTCTTCAACATTGTACGGACATGGGTACATGAGATAAATGTAGATACTGTGATAGCCGGATATCACTTATGAATAGCAAATATCTACAAAATTTTGGCACATAGACGTAGATGAAACAGTGGGCCAGTTTGTTAATTTTATTTGCTCACATTTAAAGTAACTTCTCATTTGAAATTCAGTGCTTACTTTGCGCAGAGGAAGAAGGAATAAGGAAAAAGAAACCGTATATTTTCCCCCTACATTGCGTACAGGAGAACAAACCAAACGAGTACAATAGCCCTGTCAGGGGTAAATTATGTCAATGAGAGAAACACAACATAAATTCTTTGGGATATTTCATGCTTGGTAAGATGATTGAAAACCCATAAACACTTTTTGGTTTTTCACTTTTTTTAAAACACTTTTGGTTTCTAATAACCAATATATCAACATTTCATGTTATACTCTATTGGAAATAAAAAATGTTTTTTCTTTCTTACTAGAGAATGCCTTGAAAGTCCTTCACTATTAGTGAAAGAAAAAAACAAAGAAGAAAAAACACGAATACGCTTTACCGAACTCGACTGCAACACCGTCGTACATGATTTCAAACTAGCGGGACAACGTTAGCCAAAATAATTTATAAAAAATATAGGACAACACTTGCATCTATAGAAACGTGTAAACTAATATATGCAAAAAAATGAATTTCAGAGCTTGTTCATCGTACTGATGGTAAATGGTTGTGCTTTCACCGTGAACGCACGCTCCAAGTCACCGGAGCTAAATTGTTCAGAATGTGACTGAAGGAAAACTGCACGAAATACGAAATTAAAACTAAGTGTCCGTGAATGTGCCCTCTACCTAACTAAATGGTGAAAGTGATTTTAAGTGTCGAATTGACTTAGTTCTGATCACTATAACAAACAGATCAGAGTGACGTGATATGTAAACCTGTGCCGCTGTGTTGCTGCCCTCGCGGTGTCGTGAACCGCGAACAAGCTCACCCCCGCACCCTCAACTCCCGCTCCATCCCTCTAAACCACCTCCATTCTTAACGCGGAACAACAAGTGCCGTTGTCTCCAGCGTCGCAACAAAATAGAAAGTGTGCCTTGGAAAACTCTCATTACGTTAAAAATAATGGTGACCATCTTTTGTGAACTATTTTTTTGTTACAACAGAGCATGGATGTTGAAAGCTCCTAAAATACACAATCAATCTCTGATTCACAAAATTAGCTGACATCATTATCTTGTTCTTTTGATGGACAATTTTGGTCAACTAATGGCGTTGAATGTGAGAAGGGTAACAAACCTCTTCTTCTGTGAAGGAACCTTTAAATTAAAAAATTAAGTTAACATGATCTAGCAACTTTCAGAAATATTTTGTCATGTTAAACAAAGTAAGCCTGTGTTTAGAGACAGAACATAATTCCACAACATGAGGTAAACTTAAACAATACGATGTTTCTCGAATAGCTCACCATAGCAATCCTCTGATGGAAAAGTTGAAGTTCTTTTCTTCTTTTCTTTTCTCTTCTGCTTCCCCAAACAGGACAGCAAGCGACGCTGCTTTGCCAACCGCAAGCATCCAGCCCCCTCCCTCCCACTCACCCATTGCTCCACCCACCCCCTCTCCTCTTTCTAGCCTACACTTGCCCCCCTCTCCCTCGCTTTCCTATTGGCAGTTTCTTGTCATCTACCTTTGAAAAGCGATGTCTTCTACTTTAACTCAATGAACAAAATTGAATTTTTCCTCCTATCTATAAACGTCACAATGAATGCATGTAGAACACGCTCTACTACTCGGAAGGTTGCTCCATCTGAACAAACAACATTCCCCAGTGCAGCTTCGTACGAAAAACGCAGTAAAAAGCGTGATGCACCAACCACAAAATGGAAAGGCGGACTTAAAAAATCCGCCCCCGTGAATCCATCTGTTGAAGGTCCTCAAACACTGAAAATGGCGAATATTTCTCGCACGTTCATGGAGTCTGATATCAGCAAGTGCCCTAAAGCATCACTAATGATGACTGCAAAATCAGAGTCATCCGACACGAGCGAAAATCTCTCAAACGCTGTTTGTAATAATTCAGCTCCCGATAATAATTCTTCTTCTCAAGTTCCGACCCCTGCTACGGGCACACCGGAAGCGAGCTCAAGTAATTGCACAATAGCAGCACTCGACTTTCAACCCCACATTTTAAATGATGCCCTAGAAGATCCATCATCCACTAGGCCAACAATATCGAGCATGAATGATACCTCATCAAACACGAGAGAAACTCCTACTAGCACCGCTTGCAAAAATTCAAAGAACGTCTTAATTTATCAAGTCTCGACACCAACTACGCACACACCCGAAGCAAGTTCAAGTAATTGCACACGAGCAACACTCGACTTGCAACCCTACACTTTGGACTGTGCCCGAGAAGATTCATTATCCACAAAGCCAACAATCTCGAGTAAAGAAGGAACCTCATCACTGGCAAGAGCTGCCACAGCACCGCCACCAGCTCCTTCGTTTCATCCCGACGATTGCGTCATGGCGACATTTCCCCTGCCCTGCGTCACTGAGAAAGCTCAAAAATGTTCATCACCGACGATGACATCAACACCAACGTCATTGCTAGAACGAGATAAAACTTTAGATGCGAGCGACCAGTCAGAAAGTAAATGGGGTAAATTTAATTATAATTTTAATGATAAATTGTGTGTTGGCCTTTCAGGCGGCGAAGTTAGGTTTGAAAATGCATGCACAGCGGCTGACACTGGCAGTGAAATACCTCAGAGCGTGAACTGCGAGGATAACGCAAGATTTTCAGAAGCGAACAATACAAGCAGACCTGTTACCGCTTTTGATGGGTACTTACACTCTCTACAAATGACAAGTTCCCAAACTATTCACGAAATAAATTACACGCTGTCTCTTACAGCTGCATTTCTCAATAAAGCTTTGAGACAAAATTGTCCACCAAGCCCAGCGTCGATTTTTTCCACTGTTTCAAATATTCAAATGATCAGAGAACAGCTTTTTGCTTTAAATTATCGTATCAGCGCTCATGATTTTACGCCGGTGGCAGCTGCGAGTAACCATCCTTATGCAAAATCCTCTCTAGACACGTTTCTTGTTGGAGACAATAGTCTCACAAAAATCAACAGAGATGACATTGATAGCGCATGCAAGATTCAGACCATAACTTCGGAACGTCTCAATGATCTCTATGATGGGATTGAACGCGCACCTCTTTTTAGGAACTATATAATTAGTTTCAAAGGTTTGAGCCTCTCATCCCGTAACCTTACCAAGCTACAAAACGTAATTATGACAAAGAATATTTTTTCTCATATTTATGTGGTGAGTGCATGCAGTGGTCAGCAATTGTACTCGGCATCAAGTCTCTGTAGAAAAATTGGTCTTAAACTGATTCCGCTGCGAGCAAATGCAAAAACTGTTACCATTAATGAAGCTTACAACGATGTCCGCACTTGGCCTATTACGCGAGAAGATACGCATAATTTTCTTCAACAAATTGCTCTAAGATCACCGTTGAGACTAACTTCACATTTTATCTCCTGTGTCAGTAGCTCCCATGACCTGAATGAAGAAATTGAATACTCTAATGATTATGCAAAACCGCAGAATGAGTTGAATGATTGTTCTAAGTCGACAGCGTTTCCACGTGAAACCTCCAGCAGCATAAACCAATGTTTGCCTTCATATAACAAACCCTCTCCTCCCTTCTCCTCCCGATGTTTGCCCTCATATAACAAATCGTCCTCTCCCTCTGCCACAAGCAATTGCGGAGTGCCTACAAGAAATAGGTTTTCAGTGCTATCCAATGCTGATACAGATGATGAAAAGCCCCTCTCAGACACGAGTATAAATCAACATCCAATCACATACTCGGAAGCAGTGAAATCAACAGGAAGAGAGAAATCGCTGCAAAATTGCAGTCGACAATCGATGGAAAATTCACCATCCAACTACATGCACAATCATCACCAGAAAAAGAAAAATGACACGAGCATTTCTCAGTTCTCTGCAGATCCCCATACAAGAAATCACCACAGCCGGCCCATTCAGAGCCAGACAAACGTAAATTCCCCGCACCTCTCAGAACCTCTTAATGATGTAAAAAGTACGAAAAAAATCGTCTCCACCCCCATTTGTGAACGCATGAATTCCATAATGGATGAATTGAAACGATCACGGAAAATAGAGCTGATTCCGACCAAACCCGATGGACACTGTCTCCTTCATGCAGTAGCTCATCTACTTACCAAACAACCAGCATCAAAATGAAATTACAATTCCTTAAAGACTGCAATCAAAACTGAGAGTAAATCAAACAAAAGCACATACGCTAAGTTTGTTGACAAGAACAGTGGAGACATGCAAAACCTCATAGATAATTACATTGACGACAGACATTTTAATCAAGCTGCTGTGGACCTTATACCACTAATCATCTCAAATGTGACAGGCCAAAAACTTCTCATCCTAGATGAACAGGATCATTGTGTTTTGAAAATATCAGTCAATACCTTTTCAGAGTTATCGAATAATAACCCTCCTCTACTGCTCCATCGTAAAAACGATCACTACAGTACCCTTGTCGCACAAGGCAAAGATCAGACTAGAGTTACCTCATTCTGACAGACTACCGCTGCCCAGCTAAATAGTAGACTTTCTTACATAGCAGATGCTGGACCAAACACCCTGGGTAACGTAGACAAGATCGATGAATCCTTGAAACGATCTTATCGAGATAGTAACTTTGCTACCTTTAAAAAGAGTGCTAATATATGTAAAATCAAAATAAAGCATTTAAATGCTCAGAGCCTGAATGGCAAATTGGATGACATCAGAGTAATGTTGGTCACGGAAGAAATTGATATTTTGTGTGCTTCAGAAACATGGTTTGATTCACGAACCCAAAGTTCATTTTTTAACATCCCTTATTACGTGTTATATCGCTACGATGGCGCTAAAACCAGCCCAGGTAGTGGATCTTGTATTTTTGTGAAAGAAATGTACTCAACATCTTCACTTCTAGCGAATAAAGTTTGCGATGGCATTGAAATGGTTTGGTTAGAAGTGCAAATAAATAAACACAAATCCATTATCATTGGCAGCCTTTACCGGCACCCATCATCTCCCCTAAGTCTAACACTAGATTTCATTGAGGAAACCTTTAAAGAAATCCTTCAGGCAAAAAATTCATTCATTGCTTCGGAGATTTTAATGTCGACTTAACGGACAAAAACAATCAGTTAAGCAAACTGCTGTATAAACTGAGCCTATCACAAATGGTCAAAGAACCGACTCGCATCACTAAAGTCTCTAAAACTCTCCTTGATCTGGCAATCACAAATAATCCCACCGCTGTTCTTAGTACAGTAATATCACCTTCTATTTCCGATCACCACTCTATAGAATGTGAAATAAATATTGCAAAGAAGAGACAAAAATACCGCTTAATGACTTATCGCTCGAAAAGGCACTATTCAGCGGAACTATTTCAAGAAAACTACTGTATAGGTCCACCGAATTCCAGAATATGATGCAATCTGACGATGTTGACATTCAAGTGTCCATTTTCAACGAGAACTTCATAGCAGCTCTCGACGAATGCGCACCTTACGTCACCAAAAAAACCAAGCCAAAACGGACTGCTTGGATTACTGACGAAATTAAAAAGATGAGCAGAATAAAGAAGGCCAACTTGCGAGAGTACAAAAACAATAGATCAAACACTACCTTATACAAGATATATAAAGAACATGACAAAATTCTTCGAAAGAAAATCACTGAAGCAAAACAAACTCACTTCCACCAGGAACTTATAACGGCTAAAAATAACCCGAAACGAACTTGGGAAATCATTAGTGAGGTAGCCCCATATAAAAATTTAGATCGTGTAAGTAATTTTGAAAATCCCTTGGCAACAGCCACGAATTTCAACACATTCTTTTCAAGAGTAGGGGCTCAAGTTTTCAGTGAAGTGTGTACCAATCCAGCTGAAACGTCAATTGAAAATTCACGCCCCCTACACCGTCGAGGGCTGATGTCAGGTGGAGACCACGTCCTGTCGATTTACCAGAGTTAAGAATTATCTTATACTCATTAAAAAACACAAAGGCATTTGGACATGATGGTATCAGTCTTCAATACATCAAAGACAGTTTCCCAGTCACAGCACCATGGATTCGTCTGATAATTGATACATCAATAGCAACCAACACGTTTCCAAACCAATGGAAACACTCCATTATTAAACCGTTGCATAAAAGTGGTGACCTAAATACGGCATCAAACTACAGGCCCATCAGTCTTTTAACTGTCATGTCCAAAATATTGGAGAAAGTGGTGACAAATCAATTGTCATTTCACCTGGACGAGTCGAATCTACTCCACCGAAATCAATACTCCTATAAAAGAAACACAAACACTCAAGACGCTCTGCTCAATATCTCTGAAAAAATATACAGGGACAAAATATACGCTCCGCCGCTCCATTACTGGACGCTTTGTAGGGGGTACTCCGCACATGAACGATCCCCCATTTTTCGAGGATGGCGGAGAATTTAGATGCTATGAACTCTGGTCCATTATCGCTTAACAATCTGGTTGGAACCGCTGCCAGACAAGGTAGAACAGCTTTATCCAGGGCATCAGCTACGGTAGAGCCGGTTTTATCCTTAAGCGGGACGGCCGACAGCCAT
>JACJUY010000275.1:40749-55117 GCA_014220935.1 Platorchestia sp. MABIK
ATTTTTAAAGAAAGGGATCCCTCAAGTCAAATACCCGATGTTTGCGTATAAGTGTAACCGAGAAGAAGAATAGCGCTCTTATGTATGTAGGTATCATGAAGCATTGTCGAAAAGTCATTACCTTTATTTTAAAAACATCTTTGCATATGGACCAGTCTTCACAGCTTAGTGCTCTCGTAGCTGTACCATAGCAAAACTTTTTGTTTTGAGTTTGCATTGTTTTAAGAGATTTAATTTCACCATGGAAAACGCTAAATAAAGTCGTCACTTAGTCACATCCCTGCTTAACGCTGATAATTTTTATATGCCTGCACTTTATTTTAAAAAACTTTTCCCTACTCACAAATGTTTCTTAAAATGACACTATTGAAGTGGTGCTGAATTATTGTTTTAAAATAGAAATGCTGTCATAGGTTTTAATGTAATTTCATTCAAGTGGTTTTTTAAAATAATTTTCTATTTTTGAAAATAAGATTTATCAACATAAAACGTGTTAGACATGCGTCTAGCTAGTGGGGCCACATTGGCTAATATATATTGTTCTTCACTACAACAACGAGCTACAATGTCTCAAAGATTGCTCCACAGATTCTTGTAAACTTTCTCAGACTGTCCTTCGTTTCCACACTAAGCGCACTATATTTGTAAAAAAAATTTACTTCAATGTTTTTGCCTCCGTTTCCGACCTTGTATTTCTTCACAATATAGAGTCACATTGTTCTGTGATAAAAATCTGAGTTAGATGATTCTTGAAGTCCGCTGCTCCATAAAACGTCAAGTACGTTTATTCGGTTTTTGTCTCTCTTTCCTATGAATGGAATTTGATTATTATTCAATTTTTACCTTGTTTCAGATTACTTCTTTTGTTGATGATAGCCCTTTGAATCATAACGTTCAATTTGAACAATTCATCTTCTTTAAAAAGAACAATATTTCTATTCACATCCTTGTTGCTTACTTCATCATTCATTGTTTAATCACTGATGTTATATTATGATGTTGGACAACAGATGGAGTCGACCTCTGGAACTTTACACTAGCATCGATTTCACCGTAACGCGGGTCAGAATTAGGAAGGCAAAGTTTTTAGAGAAGATAACTTTCGCAGAACGAATACACTAACAGTTGTTAGCTCAACGTGTGAGAGACTTCAAGCACAGCATTCAACTCGTACCGACCATGCTGGGAGCCATGCTTTATTCTGAAATGACGTGGCAACTGAGAGCACATGAAATAACCGCGACGAATTGATACGATTGCCCGAGAACATGGTCTCTAGTTTTTGTAGAATGTATGTGCTAGAAATACATCACTTTTCGCTGATTTTGCCCATTCAAAATGGAAGAGTACAAAAACATTCCTCATTCACCGTTCGATGTGTATAAAAATGACCTTGGTTTTACAAGTTTATCTCGTTGATGAATGAGTTTGAATGAGTAAATACCGGTCGTAGATATCTCCTGAGGGCAGGTTTATGAACCTGAAATAATCCAAAGCGTAATTCGGAAGCTCTCGAGTACCATAAACCACAGCCATCATTTCTTAGTGGCAAATCCATAGAAAGAATGGCAGCTCATTCAAACGATAGGGAATAACTACGTGCGGAAAAACTTCAACTTTTTTAACCTCACATGTTCATTAAACCTCTAAAACGGTATCACGCATTACATTCCAGTTACACACCATATGTTCCAGCCAGTACCGAATTTTCTTAAGGTGAGATAGAGAAATATCTCCTCGACGCCGTTAGATCAAGGAACTGAACAGAAAATATAAGCCAGCTATGTTAGACTGCGAATCATTTACGATTACGGCTCTTGCATTACTTGAGTGTATTTTAACATTTGATAATTTCTTCAACAAAAAATTCAAATTCATTGAAGAATTTCTCAAATGTTAATACGAGTTAGAGAGGTGCTAAGACTTTAAATTAATTCTTGAGCTCAGGCAAAATGATATAATGAATTCATTATTTTTCTTTGTCAGCTGTTCCGACGCTTGTAAGTTACAATCATCTTCTATAAATTCTGAAATTCAAGAAGTTATGCCGTTTGTGGAAATCAAAAATTTCAGTAACTATCACGAATACGCATTTTTTCTTGATTATTTAGAAATTTCCGCGAACACATGCCTGCAAACGAGTCGTCGCGATGTTACAGGTTCCACAGACAAATAGGCGCGTTTTCTTTGTCCCAGAACCGATACACTAATGGTGCAACAACGCTAATCAAGAAGAAATACCATACCATGAACGGCAATGAGCGGTGAATTTGAGAGGTGTGACAGGAATTTTCTCCATGTATTGAAATTTCTTCTCAATATTATCATTTGAATACTTGAGAAAAAAAGAATACAAAAACAAAGTTTAGAAGACGACAGCGAAATTTAATTTTTCTTTGAAAGTGTACAAAATGACACCAATACTAATTTACAACTTGCTGAAAATTATGATCACGCCTCATTTAATCATGACTTACGTTCATTGCGAAAGCATTTGCTCTTTATTAGTGTTGTGGGACGTTCTACCATCCCAGTCTTTGAACATAGATGGCAAATATTTTCGTCTGTGTATACAGACTTCGGCCGTTGTGATACGCTACTTAGCTCTGTCACCCTACCCACCGAATATTTTGTTTTACTTGAGTGATGAGTGAACATGGTACAAGTTCATACTAAAGTGCTCTCAATAATCAGTGCATGAAAAAAAATTTTCTGGGTCCCAGAGAAATACAAAATTTTCATATACGATAAGCATCGCATCGAACTTTCAAATTTTGCTGCTTATCATTGGTGATAACCCAACTTTAAAATAAATGGTAATTTGTTATATATAACCCAGTACTTCATCAGTGTGACCAGTGTCCACTCTGGTACAGCCCAGTTAGCTTCAGGAGTCGGATAAGACGGCAGCAACCGCGTCGATACGGTCCTATTATCGTTATAAGTCTCTCTGATGCCGCTCGTAAAAACGTCTACGACTAAAGTTGCAAGCGACGGCTTATATTCCGAATGACTGAACAGGCGGCCCAGTTGCAGCCTTCTCTGTCCAACTGATCGATTTCGAAGACAAGTCACTTAGCGTGATTTGCCGGACCGTATTTCTCCGAGAAATTCTAACTTTAGACGACTCGTAAATATTCAGAGGCTTCCCTGAGATTGGCCAGATAAATTCAGATGTCATGGCAGAGTTGGTGCATAGCGCTTTCCCAACTCCAGCTCCGACTGTGCCCTCAACCCAGCAACTTGCAGCAGGAGTTGCGGCGCTCCTCTAGTGCTCCGCATCATCGCCGGAAACTGGCTGGCCACATCAAAGCAACTCAAGCCACTGGAAGAAAAAGTACGGTCTACGACATGGAGTTAGGGCTGTGGAGCGGTGAAGAGAGCGAATTAACGTGCGAGGGAAGGAAACAACGTTCTCGAAGTATTCTGAATTGTGGGCACTAACGGCAGGAAAACTAATAAAACGAGTCAGGCTGATGTAAGAGTGAGATAAACTTTGGACTTGCTGAAATTGTTACGCAAAAACAAGTTTATATATTTTGAAATTATAAGATGTAGCAACTTGTTTTCAGACGACATATACCGGCGAACAATAGATAAGATATAATGTGAAGATCCACTCGTTAATGAATTAATTCATTTATTCAACGGATATTTGCACACAAAATAATCTGGTACGTATAAATTTATTCATAACTGAATTACTCGTACAACGCACAATTCGTCAAAAATTGGAAACTTAGGAGCTTTTTCGGTAGCGTACTTCTAAGCATTATGTTATTTTTTGCTGTAGTAGACAATCATACTCTGTATTGTAGGGAAAATACATTCCTGCACAGAATTTTACTCGGTTTCTGCCGTGAGAGTCCACACGTGCGGTATGTTGGTGCTCTGGTGGAAACGAGAATTTGAAATTATCGTCTTACTCCACATAGTTACACTGGATGTTTCGTAATAGAAATGATCACAATTCAATTATCTGTCATATAGATAACAACTGTTGATTCATGTTTTAACTCTTGTTATATCATTCAATTACCAAATAATGTCTATTGTGCTACGCTGATGCGTACCTCAGGTATTTTACTCAATAATTATGTCATTTCCAGCAACTCAATACTGTAAATCATCAACAGCTTTCCGGTCCTTGTAAAAATATACAACTGAATAAATAATTGTCGAAGTAGGTCTCATAGTCGAAAGGTGAATTTTAACACATAAAGTTGAAATAATTTAAAAATTAAGTCAAATTTCCATCACAGCATTTCCCATGAGAAGTATTTGTTTTAACGATGTTAATAGTGTTGTCAATAATTTCGCTAGTAAAATTGAGGTCTTCCAAAGCCAAGTTTCATTCACAAAATTACGTTGTTGAAAGTTGGATTTTCTTAAGAGTTATCAAAGTCCCCTCTTGTTCAGTTTCTTCCAGATGTTGCTTTATGCGGCTTGATTTCCAAATTCTGTCCTCAAAATATTTAAAGCTTTTACCAAATGCAGAGTGTCATCACGGAGACTTGGTAATAATTTTCAAAATTTCAATTTAATATCACTTCAGATAATTGCTTTTTTCGTTCATTTGTCATCACAAATAAACATTCGCAGTTAGCGTGACTGAAAAATAGAAAAATTGCAAAGATCAGATTCTTTGCGCATTACCGAACAGAACTATGTAGGTAGACAGCTCTTTTTCTTCATTGATCTTTGGTCTTTTAATACAATGATTCATGGACAAAAAACTATTATCAGCAGAAGTTAGTATCGTAACAAAACCCCATTGTGCATTTCTAAAGATGATGTCAAGGTAACAAAATACAGACAAGGTGAATTTACTACGTAATTCTGCAAGAACTTGACAATTTGTGTCAAAAACAAAACATCTTTTTCTCAAGGACCCTTTTCATGTTTTGTAGGAAGTTTTTCCAGTGCCTGATGAAGTGATATAAGAAATAAAATTTATTAGTTGAAACATATTCTACTTATATCAGTGCGTTTTCCCAAAATTTTAGGGGAACGTCTACCCAGAATAAAAAAAAATGGCTGTCACGTTTGTTGTATGGGAACCAGATCTGTGAAATTTGGCATACGTTTGTATTTTTGATAGGGTTACACGTGCGTCTCCCAAACTTTTTTCAATATTCGAACTAATTACTGAGATAAACGGGAAAAACGAGAGAAAAAAAAGGTATTTTCAAAAGCTATCTCCTCCAAGAGTTGTTATTGTAGAGCAATGATTTACGTTTCATTGAATGCGCAAAGAGCTGCTGCATAGCTGTACGGAAAAGGGACTCAAAAATCGTGAAGGTTTGGTTTTTATGAAATTATTAACTTTTTTTGAAAGGAAGGGTTTTATCTGTAAATTTTTCTATGTAACTAAAAAATTACTACGTATTTCATATTGATTTCTCGTCCAGCTATGCAGTCACTCTTTGCTCATTCAATAACACATCAATCATTGTTCTACGATAATAACTGTCGTAGGAGATAGCATTTGAACTTTTCATATTCAACTGTTCAGGAATCGCATTTTTCTACCATTTTTCAGCTTTTTCATTTGCAAGCTATATTGCTTGTAAAAATTGACGCGGTTGACGTACTGAAAGCTATCTAAACATATGAATATCGTTTCTTATGAGTTTTTTGTGGTTCCTTGAAGGGACCGGTACCACAAGTGGTATCATAGATACGTTTCACCGCTCCAGGAGCGCACGCTACGGCGTCCTCCTCGACGCGCTCCTCCCCTTCCCTCCCTTCGTTTCCCTCTCTCAAGGAGCAAATAACGTTGTGTAGCCTTGCTAAATTGTAAACTAAGGAGTTCTGTATCAAATAGACCAACAAAGCAAAATCCCGATATTTCTGATTCGTGTCTAAAGCGGTGACTGTCAGGCGCTAGCAACTGCTTTCGAATCCCCACTTCCCCCCCTTGTTTCCCCCTCTCACGAAGCACAGAACCTTCTGAACTTTCGCTAGCTTGTAAACTGAGGATTTCTGTATTGAACAGAGCAATAAAAACAGCAACAAAAATTTTCAAGGGCGTGTCCCATGCACTTGCTGGTCGGCGCTGGCAGCTGATTGGACCACTCCCCCCTTCCCAACCCCATTTACCCCACTTACGATCCTCAGATCGTTCTGCAAATTTGACAGCTTGTGAAGTAAGCATGTCTCTGATGAATAAAGTAATAAAACAAAAACCAGGAATTTTCAGGATTCTGGGTAGACGTTCCTAAATTTAATCTTCGATTTCAAGCGAAACTACTGAATAGTTCAAGATAGCAAGTCACGTTACATGCTAGGCGGTAATTTTTATGTAATGAAGGCAAATTTTAATCAGATCTCAATTGTTTATTCATAACTCAAACTACAATTTGATTACATATATATTTCAAGATGAATAGTCATTGACGAATAATCCTAAAAAATCGTTATAAATTCCCCTCATTACTTTATAAAACACGCCATCTTTCTATTTAATACCTTCTGTATTAAATGGAACTCAGTGACCAACAACGTCCCACAAATGGAACTCATTATTTTACTCAAGCTTATGACATTAAAACTTGTTTTTGTTGTCCCCGCTCCACATTCAGTCACCAATCTCTTCAATGCCTCATCTGAATCTACTAATTTGCTACTGCAGATATCAGCAAAAAAATAGACTTAGTTTATACGAACTGCCATTGTTTCTCATAAGTTTAGGACCTTCACTAAAAAGTCCAACGAGCACTGCCGCACGACATCATCTACGTGCACGTGACCACTAAATAATCCTGTGAAACAACACAACTCTCTCACAGTTCTATTTGCACTGGAAATCGATCCCTTACATCATTCTCCTGTAGGATATCGTTGTGGGCTGAGTTAATTGTGAAGCTGAAACTTTACGACCTTGTGATGCCACGTGAACTAAATCTTCTCTTAGCTTTATTGGAGTGCCTTCATGGGTCATTGGGAATTAAACCCCGAGTATAATTCGTTGGAACTTTTACTTCAAGAAGTATATTTCGTCATGAGGGTATTTTCTTCCACTTGCAGTGCAAGCCTATTGACTATATGCCAAGTTTTGTGTTCATGAAAGCCTACTTGAAATTGCGACCAGCGACGTAACATACCTCATTTTTGATTGATTGATCACTCAGCTCGATTGATTTTACAGAAGCTGTGGGGAAAGTAAATCCGTTCAGTAAAATGTTTTTTTTCTCAGTCATTTATATTCATAACCTAGAAAATGACACGAAGTAAGGCATCTTTTTTTCATTCTTTCTTGCCAATCTGCCATTTGATCCATTTGGTAAATGTAGCGTACGCTGATGATGCGTGTTCTGGGTTCAATAGAATTGGATACCCTAAAATGACTTTTCCACAGAATGCTGTTGAAGTCAGTGAACTTATTCTGATTCACAGCTAGCAAAATTGAAAAATATATTTTATAAATAGCCTTACAAAACGACTTTCCTCACATCACACGTTATTGTAAAAATGAAGCCACTTTAATTACGTAAATTGCATTCATTTTTTAAAATTTGGCTGGGATCCAAGCTCATTCTACTAATACTCTTGAAATGTTCAAATTCGCTAGAGAAGAATTGAAGTCATGAAGCAAAAGGTGCAATGTATCAGTTTGGGTAAGAAACCCATAATCAAAGTCCAGCAGATGATCCCACCTTAAATCTTCTCATAAGTTGAATAATACTCACAACTTAATCCCTTGCTCAGTACCGTCAAGTTAACTCGCCTCCATCGAAATCATCTTTTTCAAAAAGTGGCTAGAAAACTCATCCAAAGCATTGTGTTTCAAAAATAGACACAAATAAGTTAAAGCGTCGATTTTGAGCAATTTTCAGCCGAAAGACAGTTCACCGTTCATCACATTGCGAGTAAAAAAAATCATCACCTTGCAAGTAATAAAATAATAATGTTCAAAATCTTTCGATTATGAACACACAAATAAATTGAATTTTTCAAAGTGATACTTATCTACAATCTCCACTCGCAATGGCATTTGCGAAACAGAATTTTTTTCTAATTCATAAGTATTATTGTTACAAACCCTAACCTCATCAGGCACAAACAAAAACAGATCATAAATTTTTACCTTTGAAACTTCTAAATCCTTTTAGTCGCAAAACAAAGGGTCAATTTTGAATTTAAGGTTGTCAACAACTTTAATAATTTCATTTTGAAATTTAGGTAATTGGAGACATTTTTAGACGCTTCACATAAATGACATTGTGCTCGTAAATGCTTAGCTTTCAAGATATAGCGTAGATAACGTTCAGGTAAGAATAGCATTAACGACAGTTTCGATATGGCTCTTCCAGCGTTTCTCGGACGCGGACCACGCGAAGTTTCTTGGCGGCAGACATCGGCCTCGGTATGGTTAAGTTATTTTAAGTTTGCATAGGTTATTTTATTTAACAAACCTAACTTTACCTAACCTAACCTCACATATCGTTACGTCAAAACCGTATTGCTGCTTATTTACGTGTCCGTGTGTTCAATTTTACAAACGACGTTCCAATAACTTCAAACTTAAATATCTCGAAAACTAAGCATTTGCGAGCGCAATGTCATTCGTGTAAAACGTCTTCAAATCTTCCATATTACCTGAATGTTGCAACGAAATTATTGAAATCGTTGACAACATTAAATTCAATATTGACCTTTAAAGACGTTTCTCATGAACGACATTTTCCTCGCTAATGCGTAATTTTCGAGATAAAACATTAATTACGTTTAGGTAGGAATAACATTATATAGTCGGTTGCGCAGTCGCCACATTGTTGGAACACGCACACTTTTTTGGTGGTCAAAAACTTCATCGGTTTGGCTAAGTTACGTTAAGCTATTTTAGGTTTTTTTGGGTTAGTTTACCTAACCTAACGTTACTTAACCTAACCTCACCAATCGTTACGTCAATACCGTATTGCACCATATTTACGTGTTCGTTCCTTCACTTTTATATACGACGTTCCCATAACTTCAAAGTTGAAGAACTTCAATATTAAGCATCAGCGAGCAAAATGTCATGCATGTAAAACGTTTTTAAATGTACTCCTTTAGTGATTCTTTGGAATCAAATTTTTAATTTCCGTGAGCGCATTAAACTCAATATCGACCCCATTAAACAACAGTGGCTGGACAAATTAATTGAAACACTACACCTTTTAGTTTTTATCTTAAAAATCTAGTTTTATCAAAAACATTGATCCAAGTTTCATTATGCTGGTATATGTTCACTGTGATTAGGTTGTTCTTGTTACTCAATTTTATATTTTCCATTGCTGTCCAGATTTATTTGATATTTAGGTAAAATGCGTGACTGAACTAATTTTGAAAAAGGGTAAATTGTTGATGCTCGTATGACAGGAGCTTCTATCACCAAAACCGTTGAGCTTTTAGTTTTTTCACGAGTTTCCATATCGAGGACGATGATACAATTCGAAAAACAGGGAGTGTTCTCCAAAAATCGGAGCAACTCTGGTCGGCCTTCCAAGCTCTCTGATAGAGAGCGCGATCATTAAGCCGCATTTTGAGGAAAACCCAGCGAATTACGGCGACTAATGTATGTGCAGAGGTTAATCAGCATCTAAAGGGGCTTTCACACGGTCAGTTTTTTCGTCAGTCACACTCACACTCATTGACTGTGGTCAATGAGTGTCAATGAGTGTCATGTGGTCAATGACACTCGCGTTCACAAGTACGTTCTCGTGACTGCAGTGGCGCGCCGCTAGCAGGCTGGGCGGTAGTTTACAATGTCTTGTCGGGATAGGTTCGCCGTGTCCGAAGCAAGCTTATTCAATGGCTTTGCGATCATAAAGGGGAATGAACTCCGCAAATAGATTTTGGGTTAATGAATGACTGGCTAAACATTCACAAAATGGGAGTTAGAACCAGATTTGCAGGGAGTGAAGGCTAAATGACCAGATTTCGTTCACTAAATATTTGCGCATTCCTTTTTCCTTGTCGCAGCATTTGTAAAATGTGGTTCCACTAAATCTAACAAATACTACAACTAATACAAATGTAATAATCTACTTTATAATAATTTCATTATTACTTTGTAATAATTACTGCGTGATAATTTCTAATAATTCATGTGAATGTGACAGCAGTACGGGTAAACTAATAAACGTTTAGATTTATTTCACGGAACATTTGCATGCTGAAATTAAATGTTAAGGAGAATTTATGTAAAAAGTTGTTTGTGTTATTTTGAAAATGCCGGATAAATTGTTGCAATCGCATTTACGGCCAAATATTGAATTTTTTCATTTTAATAAACAAAATAATGTGCCTTTGCTGTATTTCTTGAGTGAATATTAAATAAGATTGAAAATTCTGTGTAAATGGCACTGACGCTGCAACAGGACGAATGCATTATGAAATGTTTGTAACAAATTAACTACTGTTTCCCGCATCAATATGAATACTGGAAAAGTACGCACCTTTGAATTAGGTGCTACCGCCGGGAAAATAATGGATTTCTTGGAAGCAAATGCTCTAAAATTTTTCCTAAGCTATCTTCGAAATGTATTAATTTTTTCTCCAAGCCATTCTCATTAAACTAATACTGTGTAGCTTCATTAACATATTTGAGCGACTTGTTTCTTGTATCTCTGCTCTTGTATTCGTTGCTTTGCACTTTCTACAAAGCAGGCTGCTCATGAAAATAGCTAATTTATTATTGAGACCAGGCGAAGACCATTTGACACGGGAGAGCGATCGCAGACATCTTTACTAGACGCCGGGCGGGCAGACAGTCAGACACTGACACGCAAACAGGAGCAAAGCGACAGTCAAGCCAAGCCGTCAATTAGTGCCGACTGCCGAATAGAGAGCGAAGAGAGCACGCATGCCCAAATATGGTGTTGCGGAGCCGTGAGTGTGAGTGTGACTGACAGAAAAACTGATCGTGTGAAAGCCCCTTAAGCAATCCAGTTTCTTCCAAAACCGTTCGTCGTGAGCTCCATTAAGCTGGATACCATGGAAGAGCCGCCATCAGGAAACATCTGCTTTCCTCTCAAAACGTTAAGAAGCGGATGATGTGGGGCCGGGACCACAAAACCTGGTCTCCAGATCAGTGGAAGTGAGTAATATTCTCTGATGAGTCCAGTTTTGCTCTTTTTCAGACTTCGGAGCGAATTCACGTGTGGAGGCAGCCCGAAGAAGCTTTCAACCCGGACTGTCTTTTTCCCACGGTGAAGCACGGAGGAGGCTCAGTAATGGTTTGGGCAGCCATATCGTGGAGTTTTCTCGGTCCAATTGTTGCCTTGCATGGTAGGATCAAGAACAAAGATTACCTGAACATTTTGGGAAACCAGGTGCATCCAATGTGCCAAACTCTGTTTCCTGAAGGTGACTGCATCTACCAAGACGATAATGCCCCGATTCACACAGCCCATTTCGTTAAAAATTGGTATTTAAGAGCATGAAACTGAGCTGGAACACATGGAATGGCCCCCACAATCTCCGAATCTCACTATCATTGAGCATTTGACTTCTCGAGCGACGAGTCAGGAATCGCTTCCCTCCACCCTCCCGTCTGGAGGAGCTGGAGCAAGTTTTGATAGAAGAGTGGCTGAAAATTCTGATGGAAAGAGTCAAGAAACTTTATGATTCCATTCTGAGGCGTATTGAAGCTGTATTGAGGGCTAAAGTAGGTCCAACTCCATATTAAATAGCGTTTCTTCAAATTTAGCAAGTGTTGCAATTATTTTGTACAACCACTGTATGCTTCAATTTTTTGCTATGGTTTACGTTGAGGTTGAAATCTTTTCACAAATGTACCACAATCGTACGTTACCAAATGCTTTAATTGTTAGAATACATTTTTTATTCTTGATACGAACGTCTTTGCGTATTTATCAGCTGAAGTCATTGATTCAAGTAGAAGATTTTTCAATTCACTCATACAACTGTTGTATTAAATATTTTGTTTATCTACTGCTCGCAGCCTCACCTTTCACCTTACAACCTTACCTTTCAGAAATGCTAGAGGCCGCCATCAGGCTGCCTCGGCAGTGAACGCGTTAAATTGTATTCGTTGGGTGTCGACTGATGTTAAAATTCTTGTGTTCGTTCTTAGTTTCGTTAATAAAGCCTCCAACGTAATAAACGTCCTTGGAATTATTGTGAGAGTTTAAATGTCTCAATCCTAGTTATGTGGATATTCTCAAAATAGTCCCACCGCGGCGTTTGAACGTCTGTATCGTTACAGATGCGCGCCATGTTTAACATCTTTTGTGAGTCACCTAATTCGTTAATTGTCTTTGTAATATTTGAAGCTGTTGGTTTATTTCTCCCGTTCACAATGAAAATGCTGTCCAAACTTCTATGTTTCATTTCCCAGCTCCTCTCAACGTACGAATTTTTCCAATACATTTCAAATTTCAAGTCTTTGTAACTAACGAATCATTCATGACCATACGGTTTTTAGGTAAAATGTGTATATTCTTAACGGCCTTAACCTTAAGTTGAAGTTTGTTCAACAAAGTGCAGAACACCCTGAAGATTACTTCTCTCATTCACTGCATGAGATATTCTTCAGAAAGTGTTCCGTTTTGAATGCATTTCATTTTTCACTGAATATTCCTTATGATAAAGATCTGAACTAGTGACATTTTTCTGGGGTACACTTAAAGAATCCAGAACAAATGTACGGATCACGTCTGAATTTCGGAGGAATAGGCCTATGATAATTATTTTGAATCGACAACGTGAGCGGCCAACTTAAAATCTCTCCTAGAGTATTTGGCGGACCTGCAGATGTGGCCAATGATTTTGAGAAAAAAAAATTATTCCAGGACTTTATTTCAGAATATACTTACGCCTAATCGTTAACAGTCTTATAATGTAGCAAAATAACTTAGAAGCGAGGTTAATAAAATTACACGGATTTTCTTGAAAATTTACCCATTTTGTTTTTCCTAAAATACGGAAAACCTATTTGTGCTAGTCTAGAGGCTGATACGGGCATCGGAACTGAGGAAAAATCGTTTGCAAGGTGAGTGGCATGTATATTTTCAAATATTTTGTTTAATGATTTATCATGTCGGATTTTTTTTAAATGTATTCTTTACTAGATTCAAAATCACGGGGATTTCGGAAGATATTAGGAGAACTATCATGCTTCTCCATCAAAGAGGTCTATTAAGAAAGAAAATCAAACAATTTAAACCATTTAAGCAATTTATTTACCTCAGGTGATACAGAGGTAGAATGCTTCTTAAGTCTAGTACAATGGACAAATTTGGGTATAGCTACCTGTGGGCCCGAATAAGTTCAGCGACTTCTAGGGCAGCCTACCATCAACGTTTTTTTAAGGTTTACAATAATGTCAAACCTAATTCACTTAACCTAGTAACGCATTAGACTGTTCAATGAGATCGTTAACTCGACACTGGATGCTTCATTTTACAAAATAGTTTATATGGACTAGATGCTAACAGTATATTCTATGAACGATTTACGAGCAGACTGAAGATCAGCGATACTAACCATGGCAAATTACATTATTAGGACCAGTCATGTAGGAGAGAAGATTTGACTTAGTGATCTTACACGACTAGTATTCTGGTAGGAAGTGAGACTCAAGATTTCTTATGAAAATCTTGTAAGAGTTACATTCACGGATCTCCGCAGGGATTGAGTTCCAAGTTTTAGCTCCAACAAAGAGGATACTGTGTTACGATCGAGCCTTTGAAAAAAAGTAAGCATGAATTTACTTCAATTTCGGGTTAAAAAAAATGGTCGTGATGACCAGTTTGTGCAGCTAGTAATTGTTTTAGGCAATTGAGCCGTCATTTGTTAATGTTTTGCAAATGAAATTACATATGGAGATTTTGTAGAGATCCGAAAGTTAAAGTATTTGTAAATTTTTGAATGAACCATTTGTGTGAGTATTATATTCTAGTTTCTTTACCGCTCTGATGGCTCTTTTTTGCAGAGTGAAAACTATACTGTTTTTTTTAATCAGTTCTGTGCCATGCTTCTATTCCGTCTTGCAAATATGGTGAAATGAGCGTTCGGTAGAGCATTTGTAAGGCTGTTTCAGGCAGTAAATTTTTAACTTTACATAGGATTCCGATAGATTTTGATAACTTAGAACTAATACGAGCGATATGCTCTTTGAAGGTCAGATGTTTATCCATTATGATGCCCAGGAACTTACATGAGTTGGTTTCTTCGATTTCACCTTCGCCAATTTTAAGGGAAGAGTCCCCCAGAATGTTGAATTTTCGTGAGATATTTAATTTAACTGCTATAGGAAGGGTAAGATGTCAGGTACATCCTGTGAAAAAATAAAGTTCGTACGTTCATTGGTTCGCCCGCTACGGGGGTTTGAAGTATGGGGGGGGGGAGGTAGGGGAGG
>JACJUY010000275.1:56874-92564 GCA_014220935.1 Platorchestia sp. MABIK
GGTCTTAGCTCGTGAAGGTATGAGATATTCATTGATGAAGAACATTGGCTTCTTTTCTCGGCAGGCGGTGAGAATTTTCCGTTTCTTGTTATAATGTTTTAGTTCAAATGCAATTTTTCGTCGATCTTCGTTCCCAGTTAATGGTTTTTTCCCCATTCTGTTAGCTGACGTGATGTCAGTGTCGCAGAGGTCGATGTTGATATTGTCCTTCAGGAGCTGGCAGACTGTTTCTTTGCAGCTTTCGTTCGCGTGTGATTGCGGTAGTTCTCTCCCAGAAATGACGAGAGTGCATTTTCTGTCTTCTAAATCCTGGCGTTGATCATTTTTCTCCAAACGGTCGAGACGGGAGGCTAAGCTACTAATTTTTTCATTCTGTTCTGTTAGAATTTCCTTGTGTTCTGCTTCTTTTCCCGCTTCTGTTTCAAATAGTGTTTTAATGTTGCTTATTTCATTTTGCACTTTTTCCATTTCACTATTAAATTTTGTCATTACTGAGTCGAAGCATTTTATTAGGACAGAAACCACTTCCTTGCCCTCTTTCGTTAAGCTAGACACATCGGGATATTCACCAAACTTCGACTGAAACTCACTGTTGTTGTTGTTGTTGGTGTTGCTGTTGCTGTTGCTGCTGCCTCGCTTCTTTGGCGCCATCTTGAAGAATGGGAGCACTCGGTTCCTTGTTAGGTGAGGGTTGAATGCTTTCACTTTCACACTCTTATTAGAGGGAATATTATACTTTTAGTTTGATAGTTTTCATGAATAAAAGATTTAAATCACATTTGAATCCTCATGGCGAGAGTGGGTACCCATTTAGGTTAGGAGTTCATTCTTTCTAACCAATAGTGGCACTTAGTTTTGGAGCGAGGACAGAACACACCCTCACGTCACGGGGTCACTGAGGTAACTCAAACAATTGATATCCTTATCTGGTTTGTCACATAGTTTCTCAATCTGTTATATATTTCTCTAGATATTCGTCCTTCGCAAAGAAGGGCTAGGTACGCTTGACGTTTCTTTATATTTTTCACGATATCTTTAGTGATCCAGGGCTTTTGTTTATTTTACAATGTAACTGTACGAGTTACAATTGGACAACACTGATTGTATGCGGTCATTATAGTTTCAGTCAACGTTACTACTGCTTCATCAATGCTCGCTGCATTATTGTTTTGTTGAGAGATGTGTAATGTTGGCATTAATTCTTCTAGAACGGTGCGCATTTCTCCTAAATTTGTTTCGTTTACTTCATGATATGAGTAGGTTTCAGCTCGTGGCTTGGTGCAAGTGATAAAGACATTTTTCTTAATAAGAAAAATAGGAAAGTGATCTGATAAGTCAGAAGTAACTATTCCAGCAAGAAAATCAGTTGGGTCTGTCGTGAATATATTGTTCAAACAGCGTAGCAGATTGTGAGCATATCCGTGTAGGCTTTGTGATGATTGGAGGAAGGATTTAGACTGAAAGGCATTTAGGAAATTTGAGCATGGTTCACAGCCTTCATGTTTCAGTAGATCATAATTGAAGTCACCGCAGATTATTAGGTCATTGTATAAGGTCCTTTTGAACCGTGACATGATATGATTGAGCTCATTCAGGAAGGAAACAGGAAAGCTGTAGGAGGCCTATACACCATTCCAAGCATAATTCGTTAACCATTTCTAGTCAGTTCTACGAAAAGTGACTCCATATGATCCCGATTCATCGTTCCATTTGCAATGAGTCTCGAGTCTATGTGCTTAGATGTGTACTCATTGATGCCGCCTCCCCGCTTGTTACTGTGCAGTGAATGGTAACTATGATAATTTTCCATTATAACCATGTCTTTACTTGAGTCATCTAGCCAGCTTTCGGTGAAGCTGATCACTTCGAAGTTATACTTCATTTCAGTTATAGTAAATTGTATCTATTCCAATTTTGGATAGAGTGACCTACAGTTCCAACACAGGAACGAAAAATCATTGCAAGTTATTCGCATTGTTTCGTTGAATTTTGATACATCAGTAAATTTGCAGTTATCAGTGTCGTTTAGGTTTGGATGTAGTCTGTTCAAATGATTGAGATCTGGGTCAATTTCATCGAATACATCAGCGTGATCAGTCATTTAAAATTAGTTGCAGTAAGTAATACGAGTATATGACTTAAAAACGAATTACAGAGTCAAGATTAAAAAGGTATTCCCGTCTTAAAACTAGCATAGGAAGTAAGAGAGAAAAGAGTAAAAAAATCTAGCGTGATTTCGTGTGTACACACATACTCAGTCCATGAGCGAATAATGTTGAAGTTCAATTTCACCACATTGGTGCGTACAAATTGCTAAAGGCGTTGGTACAAAGTTCACATACATCAGGTATTAAATTATAAAAAATTTGACTCTAATGACATATCTAATCAGCTAATATGGTTTATACGTAATAATAACCTTACTAGTAAAAATTACATACAAATAAGGTGGGAAAGCGAACAACGTGGAAATCTAAATTCCATTATAACATTGGTAGGTACAAATTGCTGATGGCGTTGTTGCAAAGTTCACATCCAGCTGTCATTGTTCACATGCATCTGTCATACAACTGTCAAAATTGAGGTGAAAGTGATTTATCTAATCTTTTAAAAGTTGGAATTGATTTAAGACATGAAGGTATATGAAGGTATGCAGCTTGAAGACATAGTGTAAAGTTATAAAATTGTAGGCGTCAGTGACACATATAGTCAGTGACACATATAGTCATATAGTCAGTTGCATTTTATGTTAGTGACATGATATCTAATTGAGGTGATCACCCAAGCCTAATCACCCAAGACCTGTTTCGATGACAATCCAGTTGTAGCATCAGGTATTGGTCGAGCTCTTCTGGCGTGTTAATCTGATGACGTCTTGAATCCGGGTTTCCAGGGGTGGATGCGAAGATGTTTCCGTCCTAGGTCTTCGGGATTCCAATTTTCACTGGAAATTTTTTCGGCTACACTCTTGGTGTACATGATCTTGGCTCGTGAAGGTATGAGATTTTCATTTGTGAAGAACTTTGGTTTATTTGCTTGGCAGACAGTGAGAATTTCGCGTTTCTTGTTATAATGTTTTAGTTCGAAAGCAATGTTTCTTCGATCTTCGTTTTCAGTTATTGGTTGTTTCCCCATTCTGTTTGCTGACGTGATGTCTCCATCACAGAGGCCAATGCTGATGATGTCTTTTAGAACTTTGCAGACTTTCTTTGCACCTTTCGTTCGTGTGTGATTGCGGTAGTTCTCCTCCAGAAATGACGAGAGTGTATTTTCTGTCTTCTAAATCTCGGCGCTGATCTTTTTTCTCCAAGCGCTCGAGACGGGAGGCTAAGCTACTTATTTTCTCATTCTGTTCATCGAGAATTTCCTTGTGTTCTGCTTCTTTTCCCGCTTCTGTTTCAAATAGTGTTTTAATGTTGCTTATTTCATTTTGCACTTTTTCCATTTCACTTTTTAATTGTGTCATTACTGAGTCGAAGCATTTTATTAGGACAGAAACCACTTCCTTGCCGTCTTTCGTTAAGCTAAACACATCAGGATATCGACCAAACTTAGACTGAAACTCACTGTTGTTGTTGTTGCTACTGCTGTTGCTGCTGCTGTTGCTGCTGCTGCTGTTGCTGTTTGTTGTATAATAAAATATGCGTCGTTATAATGTGGCACTGGATTTTTTGAGTAGGAGCTCCGTAAGGTATTGTTACGCACCTCTTGCGAGCTCCGGAAGGTATTATTACGCGCTTCTTGCCTGAGTTCCGGGCACGGCATATTTGAGAGGAAGTCTGTAACTGAAAGCCTCCCAGTACACTTATATGTGCTTACCATAGTTTCCTTACTCCTGCCTTTGTAGTCTAAAGCTCTTGAAGCTGTAGTTTGCAGCTACAGCCAAATAAACCTCTAGTTGTGTTGAAAACAAACTACACAACATTTTTGGCGACGAGGATTTCGAATCTTTTACTGGAATTTTAACTTTGAAAGTGCTCTTAAATCAAGATGGCGTATTCTACAGTTCGACATTGAAGTGGAAACAGTGTGTGAATTCTTACAAAGATTCAAAGTGCAGTGTGCAGACTCTCTTCAGAAGGCGGGAAACAATGGCGGTAAGAAAGCTAGTATTTTAGTTGAAGCTTTGCCTGTAAACAAAATTACTGATCTACAACGAAAAATTAAACCTACGTTACTCGCTGATGCTACGTATGATGAACTAGAAAAAAGTTAATACAGCAATTTGAAATCAAGAAATCGATTGTCGGTGCGTCTGGTACATTTTTAACAAAAAGCAAGGTGTTCATGAATCCATAGAAAGTTATGCTAAAACTCTAAATGACTTGGCATCTGCGTGCAACTACGATAATTGCTGTCGTGATCGTCTCTTGAGAGATGCTTTCGTTGCTGGTCTACGTTCATCGCAAATTCTCATTGCAGTTCTACAGAAGTGTGACCGAAAATCTTTCAGCGAGTGTGTTGAACATGCAAAACTCATCGAACAGTTAAAGTTCCGATGCTCAGGATATTATTTGTGAGGATTCGTCTTCATCGTTTTTCACGACAGAAAAATTACAGTCGAACTACATATGCATACGTTGCGGCGCTAAGCAGAAGCTTCTTGCAAAGAATTGCTATGCTTTGAAATTAAAGTGTAATACATGTGGGAAAAAAAGGCCACATTTCTAAAGTTTGCAAATCTACAACAACTACAGCGCGGCCTCGTCCGGCTGAGCCTAAACATGGAGGATTTTGCACAGCCCGCGTTTACATGGTGCAGCCTGAACGGTGCGGTTGTCATGGCAACGTCGGAAGAGAAGATTTGGCAACGCGCGGCTCGCAGCGTTCACGCGAGGCTGTCACGAGACGAGGTCCGGATGCCCCTCATTAATTTACATTAACATGGAGACCGGATTCTCAGAATTGAAGAATTGACATACCTCCATGAAATCATGAAATACACGAGAAAGAAAACACATACGAGAGTACCCTCAATGAAACACAAAAGATAGGAAATTCACACACTAAAGTAGTTACAATTGATTAAAAAAAACACAAAATTTGAGGTACTCACCGGACTGAAGAGACCCACTTACAACAGCACGTTTTTCTGTGCGCATCTGCCTCGATGAGAGACTACTTGTGCCGTCAGTTTTTAATACTGCAGATTACGTTGCAAATTTTTATGATTTCAGCAGAACATCCAATCACATGTTTATGAGGCTATCATACAACAACCTATCATGAAGGCTTAGTGCACTTACGACTATCTCAAACACACTACCCTCTATTACAAGCACATTAACGTGATTAACAGAGTTGTAAATTATACGAGCGTCATAGCCCTCATGACAACGCTATCCTAATGATAGGCCGGCCAAACAATCCCGCTACAAGTTCACCTACACACAAATACATGACAAAAATGCAACCTCTCCTATACTACGTTTTTCCAACAGCACAGGACACGGTCATGCCTCCAGGTGACAAGTTCATTCACACTGGCATCAGTTCATATTCTCTGGACATCATCAGCTCAGGAAATGTGCTTTTGACGACTGTGTTCAGATCATCACGCCTCTGAATCTTCGCACGTCAACATTTCTGTTGCGCCGCCCCAACCTGCAAAACCGATTGATCACCCAGTTACTTTTAATTGCAAAAATCGTTCTCATTGAGATCTTAGGCTTTATTTCAACAGCATTAAATTTTTTCATCATATATATTTCGAACAGCATTTCTTCTAAAAAACTATTTCTCACCCTCCCGACGACATTTGATCTTTTTTTTTCTTCGACTACCACGGTCTTGTATGAAATTCCTTTTCTTCTGCAAATAGACAGAGAAACTTCAATTACGACAAATTCTTTTAATTTGTTTAATCTATAAATGTATTTCGACGCACGCTATATCCATGTATTATTTTCAGCAAAACTTTATTTCCGCAAACTCCTATTTATTACGCACGCACTTTTTCTGATGGTTTTCGGCGCCCAGCTGTCCTTTTCCATGAGCTCCACCTAAAGTGTTCTTGACGGATGCCCTCTATGCCTTATTTGACCAATGGTGTTCTCAGAAACTTCAGAAGTAATCGTCTAAACCCCTCCTGTATGTCGATTCAGCTGCTTAATTGGCGGTCCCGAAGCTCGCATTCTCCTCTCGTAAAGTGTAGCGGTACCTTATTGGCTGTGAGAACGCTGTTTCCCCGCCTTCTTACAAGTGCGGGCTTGAGACATTTCCCTGTAAATTCGACGCTCAGTCTTTTTCCATGCGTATTTTATAAGGCCTGAGTGTTAGATCTCCCGCTGAGCTGACATCCTGTCGCTACGATCGTTCGTTCTCATACCCTCAAGCTCAAGTGGTGTGCTACATATCAATCCTCCTCTTGTGGTCGACCACTTCCACCACACTCTGCTAGCCCAGGCCTATCCAAAATTGTTTACATACAAAATCCTTGCTTAGCACAACATACTTTGCCCAACTCACATAAAACACATCTCAAACACAAACACCAGAACTAACAAGGCACACAAAATGTTGAAGCTACACGCCCGTACTGTTGGAAAACGTAATTTTTTATTAGGTGCTAAAATTTCAACGAACGAATCTTAATAAAGTGCTAGAAACACCATTGCAACCTTGTAATAAAAACGAAGCCAAAACACGAAGTAAAACACAATTTAGTCATAAAAGAACAGTATCTAGTAATTGATTCATTACATTCATCAAATTAAATATTTCTTAACGAGTCTCTGCAGAGAAGAAACCAGGAATTATGATCGCTTTTTAACAGACCACGTATCTTACTTCTAGATTAAAAGGACCATTTCTATTGAACGCTATTATCAGAAGTGTTCCATTATTGTAAGCGGTCACGACAAGCTCACCTGATTTTCGATTTTAACCTCGATTACCTTCAGTAGCGTTCATTTCGTTTGTGTTGCATCATCCATGCATATTACATAGAACACAGTTATATCGCTCCAAGTCACCAATTATATCAACGCTATAAAGTCGTTTTTTACGCAATTTCGTGTAATCCAGTGATAATGGATCACAGTGGAATGATGTTTAATTTCAATAGTACTCGGATTGGTATTACTTGCCGGGTCACCACCGCTGGTTCCTCAGCCGGGGGTCATCTTCAGCAGCTGCCTTTCTCTTTCGAAAGCCTACGATAAAGGGCATGTGTGTGTCGCTAATTTTCTGGTGTGATGTAGCGGTATTGCTTTTAAGTCAACAACTTTAACGAGTGCCTAGGTTTACAATGTACACGGTGGTTGCTAAAAATGTTTACCTTTTAAATTGCCGCAACCTTTTTCACAGATAGGATGTGGAAATAAAACTGGTATTATTAGAAATAAGAAGTCAATTTTGGATTTTTATGTTTTATTCCGAGTCGAAATCGTGTCTTCATCTTGGTTTAGAGTTCTCAGTCTTTCAACATTTTCCGCTGTGCGTTCAGAAACTTTTTTCCAAATCTTTATTTATTTATGTTTTTCACAATAAACTGGGATTGCCCCTTTTGGAAGTTCCTCTGGAACATTATTTTGTAAGGTTTTAATCGGTATTCTAAGAAGAATTTCCTCTGATTTCCGACGATGGATCCAATTTTAATTCCTTCGATGATGAACTTGCGTTGTTGAAAAGTCAGTTGAGCCATGTTTGCAGTTTACAATAATTTACTCTCCTGTACTCTTAATATTTATGCTTATTTGGAGAGTATACCAGATACGTAAGAAAACATTGAATTCTCTCTTTTCGGATGTTCTATGTTAAAGCCTCTTCATTCATATATTGAAAAAGTTACTGGAATTTAAAAAGTATACAATTTTAGCAACCACGCGGCATATTCAAGTTCTGAACATTGCTGCGCCAAGGAAGGCATGAACAGAATGTTTGCAAAAAGAATTATCCAGGCTTTTAGATCTCTGTGTGAGGGCCTCCATGTTGTTGAAAGCACATGATGCAGCATTTCCTGGTTTTCAATAAGTAGACGCACCCACAGTTGTTCGGTATGAGAAGATCTTTTCAACGGGTCCATATATTAAGCATATAAGTGAATGATTGAGAATGAACGCACAAGAGGTTTGTGACTTACAGAGTAGGTTTAGCAAAAACGAACTCTGAAGAACAAAACAATGTTGAACTCATGCACCTGAATATCTGTATTTGCTCGGAGAGAGTTCGCGCAGTAACTAAAAGCATTTGAAAGTAGAGGTAAATCTGAAGATAGTACTGAAAATACAGCGCAGGATCAAAGTTATGCGGAACATCAGCCTTGACGAGAGTGAGACATTAATGAAAAAACCGCTACTTAACCGCGAAAACCTGCGGTGTAGCATCAGGCAGCGTTTCATCATTATTTTCATTATAACTGAGCGTCAACCAGCATTGACACTTCGAAAGTAATTCATAGTGCTCCCGAGTTAGGGTTTTTGAATTGGAAATTGGTGGTGTCTTAGAAAGACAGCAACAGAAAGCGAAAGTAAAAAGGGAATTGATTAACGCTGAATCTTATTGGAGAAAACTACATAGAACCTCAACCCCCGTGACTTAATGGTCAACAGCGCGGTGTTAACCATTCTAGATCGCTGGAACCAAATCAAAGTTCACCCACCACTCCACCCAGGTGTCTGATATGCATGGGTACAGGCTCTACCGGTGTTCCTGTCATTGTTTTCTGGTGTTTGCTGTAGAGCACGAGAAAAAAACATACCAGAAGTGAAAAAACTCGATTTGAATAAACGAGAATTTTTTTTTTGATGCGAGGGTTCCAGCAGCCTATTGAAATTTAGGCCCGGCGCTCTACCCTCACCGGAGCTCCCTATGAACAGGACGACGCAAGAAGTAGTGAAAGGCGCTTGTTCAGACGCGTTTTTACTCGCAACTTTCTCACACCCACCGAAATCCGTAGACAAGTTTTACGTTTATGCAGGCTCAATGACGTAACCAAGGGTAATAAAATACAAATATTGTTCACTATAGTTCCTTTATACATTCATATTTACAGTGTCTTTGGGAAGTCTACATAACATGAACTTAAGGTTAGCCTGTACAAGGAAAAAATGTTTCCAGTTTTTCTCTAAAAATTATTATCTGTGCTCGTGCAGTGTAAAAAATAAATTATTTTTAGTGACTTCGAAACAACATACATGGAATGAGCAAAGAATGAAAAATAAACTCAACTCACGGGCTGTTGACGCAGTTCAAAGTCTGTTACAGAGAGCCATCAAGATCGCTATCGAAATGTTACGCCTGCTGAGGAGAACAGCGTATTTCGCTTCGCGTGTTCGTTGTCTAAGCGTTACAGCAGTAGATGAGCGCTCCACAGCACGTACGACAGGAGATCAGAGCCAAATAATGTAGTAGCAGGTTCAATAGATTATCAACATGACTAAATGAAAAATTTTAAAGAATGAATACCCCATAACCTGAACAAATACTTCTAGTTTGAAGAAGTAGTCGTTTTCTGACGAATATATAAGCGAACGTGTTCAGTTGTAACTAATTTGGTGTTCAGATCAAGATCCAAAAATTCGTGGTTCATAAGCATCCATATCCAACAGGTGAGGAATGAACCAGTAATAATACAAATAATAAATGACGCCATTTAATAACGCGGTGAAATTGCTCCTCACATCCCTCGAGACCAAAATTGACAAAAAAATACACCTCAACAGTGAATTTTAGTTGAAAGCCAACCTGCCATCGAGGCGAGGAAAGATGCTCACCCCAGGATAAATATTAAAATCATTTTCATCACTAACTCGAATGACCCACGAATCAATCCCCTGAGAAGCTAGAGAAAGGCAGTTTTTTTTTCTTTTGGTGCACTTAATGACAGAGTCACAGCGCCACTCCTGAAAGACAGAAGCAGGAACAATGGACACTAACGTAGTAAGAAAGAACTGATGGCTTGCGTAATTAGACGATTGTGCGAGCTCTTCAGGGAGCACTTAATGACAGAACATCTGAACGAGCAAACATCAAAATAAAACCTAGACAGAGTTAAGTGAAGATATAGAAAATGTCAATGGATGTGTTCGGCGTGTTTATTGAACTAGCAGAGCCGTTGTCGATCATGATGAATTTTTTGCTATGTACACCGATGAGACCAGGCGTTATCATCGTGCCTTCCAATGCAGAGCAACTTGACAATCTTCATCTCCCTCCTCTGCATACTGAAGGATAGGGTAATATCATAAAAAAATAATCAAAAATGTCGACAAGTAACTTATTCATTCCTAATAGCGCTGAACCCAAGTACAGTTAGCGACGAAATTATTCGCACACCCCTCGTCTTTCAAAACTTTCTAGAATTATTCAAAAACCATTTTTGCCACAGGCATAAGATTTTCACAGGGTGTGAAGCACATATTAGTGATACTAATACAAAGTTTCTAGAACAAAATATTATTTTTGAAAGATTCAACAAGCTGAACTTCAGAAACACGATAAGACAAAATCACTCATGCAGTGCGTAGTATTACACTTTATTGAGGTGAATCTACCATTTGAGTACATTTTTAATGATCAATAGCGTGACCTTTCATCTTCATAACATTTACAATCCTTTTATTGTGTTTTTTGACAAGCTCTTCCGTACTTTCAGATGAAATATTGTTCCATTCTTCAATAGCGATGCGTTTCAATTCCTGAAGATTCTTTGGAGCTCTCTTGTTGATGTTGACTTTTAATTCCTGCCACAAATTTTCAATGGGGTCGAGATCATGACTCATCGAAGGCCATGGCAGCACATTTACACTATTTCTTTGGAGCCAGCTAGTTGTATGCTTGGCCGTGTGCTTTGGGCCAATGTCTTGTTGAAATACCCACCGCCTTCCAAGTCCTAAAATTATTAGCCGATATCATGTTTACGTCCAAAATAGAAATTTAGTCATCACAGTTCATCTTCCCATCAATTGCAACCAATTTTCCAGTACCCGATGCAGCAAAACAACCCCAAAACATCAGTGATCCACCTCCATGTTCAACTGTTGGCACAGTGTCCTTAGGCAGGAAAGCTTCACCATTCTTACGCCAAACCTTCTTCACGTCATTGTGCCCAAAAAGCTTTATTTTAGTTTCGTCACTCCATAATACTCTCTCCCAAAAGCCTCTGTCCTTAGCCAAGTGTGACTTTGCAAAGTTCAAGCGAGCAGCAACATAACATGGTTTGTGTAGTGGAGTCCTTCGAGGTCGGTGTCCGTGTAGCCCTTCCTTGTTCTGACAGCGCTGGATTGTGCGATTGCTCACGCTAGTTCCGTGAGCGTTCAATCTCTCGGCAATGTCGTCTAGATTCACCCGTGGATTAGCGTTGACCTCACGATGCAATTTTCGAGTCCTCACCGAAAGTTAGCCCTTCCTTGTTCTGACAGCGCTGGATTGTGCGACTGCTCACGTTAGTTCCCTGAGCGTTCAATCTCTCGGCAATGTCGTCTAGATTCACCCGTGGATTAGCGTTGACCTCACGATACAATTTTCGAGAAGTTCTCACCGAGAGTTTTTGTTTGCGACCACGCCCAGGCAACGTTTCTACAGAAGAAAACTTAGCAAACTTTTTTATAACAGATTGTACTGCAGATCTTCGGATGCTCAAATGCTTAGATATGTCGCCATAACTATTTCCAGCTTTATGGCAGTCAATAATCTTCTCTCCGAGGCCCACACCGAGTACCTTAGTTTTTCCAATCCTGGCGCTGGTATACGAATGACAAAGCGCTACTCCTCTGGCTCCCCACGTTAGCTCTGGCACAATTTCTAGAATGATCTCTAGAATTTTCTAGAATTTTTTTTTCAATGAAACAAGTATAACGGCAAATTCTTCTCAATGAAATGTTCTCAATTGTATGAATAATTTTGTCTTCTCGTGTTTCTGAAGTTCAGCTTGTTAAATCTTTCAAAAATGATGTTTTGTTTTAGAAATTTCGTATTACTATCACTAATATGTGCTTCACACCCTGTGTGAATCTTATACCTGTGGCAACAATAGTTTTTGAGTAATTCTAGGGAAGTTTTGAAAGACGAGGGGTGTACGAATAATTTCGTCGCTAACTGTTAAAGGGGGAGAAAAAAGTAGAAGACATTTCATTTTGAAAAAATTGGACTCACTTCCTTTTTAAGTTTCAGTAACTCACTACTGAATCATTCATTCATCACCGAGGATGCTCTTCTCCAGTGGCACACATTACTGATGGCGCTAATGAAACAAGCAACAACGCACACTAGGAGTAGTAGTAATCAGATAAAGTGTGTCTTGTCAGAATATTTTTCAGAAAATGGCGGCGCAAATGACGGATTTAGTGCAAAATAGGCAACCCACGAACAATTTATTGACAACCTTTAAACAAACAAAAATATTGAATGTGTTAAACGTTTCCTTCGTTAGGATCCAAATCAATTTCAACAATTTGAGTGAAGTAACTAGAAATAGAAAAAAGGCTCCTAACGCTTTAATCTTTGGCGAAGAAATAAACATAATGTAATAGGCATGAAGTTTTATGCACGGCATCAGCACACAGATAACGAGCAGCATCAGGTTACGTGAAAACCAGGCGAGAACATCCACAGCAAGAAGTTAAGGCAGAGCATATTTGATAAAAAAAAAAATAATTCACAGCGATCGTGACGCCGACCCATCACCATTATAATCAGCGATCACCAACAGCATGCGCTCGCAAACAAACGTCTAAACTGCAAAGAATGAAATTAATGACTTAGCAGAATTTTTTTGCGCAAGAGGTTGGTTGCACGGAACGCAAGCGTACTCCATGAGAGAATCAGAAGCAGACACGAAAGGACGAGGCCTGCCTAACGCAATAAATTAAACTGTCGACAACTTCTTGCAACAAGTGTTGCGATTTCTGCAGAGAGCAGCTAGGGATACCACCGAGACAAGCCAATCCCCTAAAAGTGCACCAACAATGACAGACGCAATCAGCATACTCTTTTTCTCCCGAGGGCAACTCAGGAGTCCTACCTTCCTCTCTCCTAGCAAGTAGGGAGATTATCATAAGGACAGCTCCTCAACATCCTCAAGAGTTGAATAAATCATGCCTTACATGAAACTTGATTCACAAGGTAGTTTTCCGAGTAAGCACTTTACACGGTGATAGAATACATTTATTAATATGATAGCATCACATTTTCTGCCAATAGCGCATCGCGCTCCTAACTACAACAATAACGTCCAATTATAGAAGCTAGATATAAAGCAGGCCATGGGATGAGCTTCATTTAGTAGAGAAATGTGAAGTAAAAATAAATCTCGAGACTTGCAACATGGGCATGAATAAATGTGTCATTTCATAACCCGAAATTCTAAATGTAAGAAATATCACCAGTGCATTAGATCAGCGCATTCCAGAAATTGAAAGAGGCTTGGGAAGAGACAATAAGCAGCGATGACGGCTGATTATGTAACAACCATTTCATTTACTAATTTTAAATACCAGTTCCCGATGCAGCAAAACAACCCCAAAACATCAGTGATCCACCTCCGTGTTCAACTGCCAATACCCACGATAAGACAAAATGATTCATGCAGTGAGTAGTATTACTCTTTATTGAGGTGAATCTACCATCTGAGTACATTTTTAATGATCAATAGCGTGACCTTTCATCTTCATTACATTTACAAGCCTTTTATTGCGTTTTTTGACAAGCTTATTATTAATCAGATTTAGTGTGTCTTTGTCAGAATATTATTCAGAAATATGTCGGCGCAAATGACGGATTTAGTGCAAAATAGGCAACCCACGAAAAATTTATTGACAACCTTTAAATAAAAATATTGAATGTGTTAACATTCTATTAACAACTTAACGAAATTCAGGAGAAAACGAAAACCCTTTCCCATTTTTTTCAGAACACCTTAACTACTAACAAATATGGACTTTTTCACATCAACAAATTTAGCGAATACTTTATGAGCCATCTTACAGGATTCAGTTCCAAGAAAAGCCCACAGAAATCTAGTGAAGTGTCCCATCTCAGAAGTCGAATATATTTTAAGCACTGAACATAATGTCGGAAATTTTAATCGGAAGTGAACTCGTTTCAATGTTCCAGGTTTAGAAATCCCAATTCAGAATTGAGTCCACTTATGCTGAGCCGGTGGTAATGGCTATCGATTAACAATGCCTACAGAGCAATAACGCAGAGCATAAAGACTCCTTTCAAATAGTGGACATTAAAGTTCACCCTGGTACCTTGACGAGTGACTGTCCCGTAAAATTTCTCCATAAATTGAAACCTTTACGAGTCCTGATCGCAAGTGAGGAAATTCTGTCACGGGCACAAAAAATCGTTCATGAGTTTCAACTCACGATCTCTCAAAAACTTCAGTATTTGAGCTAACTGATAGCCCGATTGAATACGACACTTCTCCGTTCGAATACTCCAATCTTCAAAATAGTTTAGGAGGCACTCGCACGACACACACTTTTATTGAAACAAGAATTTCTAAATATGGCAGGGAATGCAAATAAGGAAATGCTGTATTTTGGCAACGGGGATTTTGAACTAAGTTATCACACTAAGGTGATGATAACAGCTCACGACTTGACAATATAAGTCGATTTGTCTCGATGATATGAACGAACCAAACTACTGAACAAAGTTAGCTTAAACTGATACCAACAATGGTTAAAATATCTAACCACAATTTTACCACGAATATAAAATTTCCGATCAAAAAAATTTGTTTTAATCTGTGTACAAGCGAACAACAGATTGAAAATCAATTTCAGGCCTTCAATTTTGAGCACATCGCCTATTACATTACGGAAAAACCGACACCGATCCAAGACTTCGAAGAGAATATTTCGAGTCAAACTAAGATCGAATTAGAATGTTTGACGGAAATCAAGTACTCTCATTCCGCCTGAATCAGATGTAACACATCAAAAATCTCCGCATCACAAATGAACACGAGTGCTCAGGGCCAAGCAGGAAGTCTACTAACAGCTATGAGCTATGATTGCGGAAAGGGGTTCTAACAGAGCACAGCTGGTTCTAAGGATTTTAAATATAATGGTTGTGTACTTGGTAACTACATTAACATTTATATATGAATTCATCTCAATTCATGTTAAGCGTTCGAAGCGTCCATTGACACCTTAATAGATATAACGTCATACGAAGAGTGACCGACCTTCGCACCAGTTTTACGTACAGCTAATAATCTAGTTCTTAATGTAAAGTATCTACAGGTGCAGTCTATGTGAGACAGGTGAGCGATTGAATAAGCTATACAATCCATGATATATACAGCCACATATTTGATACACTTCACAACGTCCTACATCAGCCTGAACTTTTTGAAGCTGAAATGCTTTCGCTGTAAAGAATTTTCCAGACCTCAAGCTGTAGGACTAATTCGTTCACGTTTATACACTCACAGTAACAGTGGTATTCACTAATACATAATATCCTTAGACCACACTAAATGACAGGTAGCGAACCTCTGAGTAACATTTTTTTACTATTTTGTAGCTCACTCCATTTGTTGCTAGGCCAATAAACTCAAAATAGATTCGGTAAATTTTCCTTCACTCTTTCAATGCTGAGTAGATATCAATCTGGCCTATCCTGTGAGTTATAAAAATTAACGAAGTAGTGCAGAAAACATGCTCACGTTTAAGCAAAATAACTTCAATTTTGAGACAGACCTACATCTCATCCCTTGATTTATCAAACACCTGTTGAACAACCACACCTCAACCCCTCCATCACGTACCTAACACAAGTGTTCACAAATCCTAACATAATCATTTGCATATCCACATAGATGTGATCATTACTGTCGAAACAAATTAATAAAGTTTGAACAGGCGAGACCGGTTAAAACTGAAAATGTCACTCATGGTGTATCAATAAGTTTTTCAAGTATCAGTCAGTGTTGTACAGAGAAACTATAGCAGTGTTAGTTTCCCAGCTGCAGATTAAGAATCGTCCAACGACAAGAAGAGTAGAATCTCAAATTTCCTAAAGAAACAGAAAAGGCTCGCCTTCTATCCAATTTATTTTGAACCATTTATAAAGAGCATAAGAAATTAAGCCAAAATACACCGCATTCATACTTCTGATAATGACGCAGGAAAGTTCATAACTGGCACCAAGCGAGCTACCATGAGAACAAGTGAGGGCAACAAGAATAGTTGGATTCCCAAGTAGGAAAAGTAGGTAGAGCAGCAGTACCTACACCAGTAACGGCAGCAGCGACAGCAACAACAGCAGCGCTGCTCCTCTAACATCTTTACGGCCCCCCCGAGACGAGCAGATTGGATAAAAGCATCCAAACCTCGGCGTGTGAGCAACGCGCCAGCTCTATTCTTATGTCACATGAGACACAACAGCGCAACTCGCAAGGCAAAACGAAAAGAACACTGAAAATTCGAAGGAGCAAACTCACCTTAGATGATAAACTATTTTGAACACAACAAATAAATTAAAATTTTTCATTCGCCATGAACAGATGCCAGTCTTCAGAAAAGACGCATAACCTGGAACTGTTTACAGAAATGATGCACATACACGTCAAGTGAGCTTATCTCAAGATTTGATGATGATAGCGTCTATCTTGGAAATATAAGCTTTGAAAAAGTACACGGTAAACAAAACGAAGATTTCATTAATATTCTGTTCGCCTACATGCTTAAACTAACGCAGAGCTACATATCTTTTTCTCCGAACAAAAACTTGAGGAACCCCAGAAACAAAAATAAGAAAGAACCAAATGTAAAACGACAGTAATGACTAGTCTCTGAATCTACGTGCAGTCACGAGGAAAATTTAAGCATAAAAGATGGACGTTCAATTACACAAAAAGAAAGCGAGATGATGAAGTATGACATTCAGGGGGAAAACAACAAAAATTATAAAACACGAACTTCACAAACAGTGAGTGGAGCTTAAGCAAGTTCACATTAGATCAACTTTACATAAAAATTAAGTACGCAAATTTAACTCTTAAGTTACACAAATGAAACAAAAACGTTTGAAAAAATGGACAAAAGTAAAGGAAGAACTGTCTGAGGCGCACATTCGGTGATTTTATGTGAGCCAACTCAAATGAATGAAATTTTGTTTATTCTTGTCCAGAGCAAGAACAAACGCAAAAACCTGTCCAGTTGTATGATTAAATTTTAAACTTAAGGAAGAAATGGGACATATCGAAATCAATTAATCGTTTTCCATACATACAATAATTTGAAAAGTATATGCTCTCGAAATAAGTGGTAAAAGAGGAGTTATTTTGATAGTGTTGAAGGTACGAATGCGATATGAAACTTCAATTTGACAATAGTTTCTACTTATGTAGGTGAAGAATTACATTTTTAAACAAAATCACAAAACACAGAAATATTAAACGGATTTAAAATACTTACTTCCAATCACTGAGAGAAATTTTTGACACACCTGTGTGTCTCAAATGGTTATTCGAAATATTTTGATGCACAGTAGAGTATATCCTTTGACCACATAATAAAGTAGTTGAGAGAATTAAAATACATATTCACGGTTCAAACGGCTAAAAAAATTTTGTAGAAAACCGAACTGTGTTTAGATCTTGTGAATGGAGTCCAATTCTCTTAAAAACCCGAGTACCTTCACTAATTTTTCTTTTAATTCTCACACGTTCTTAGACGTTGTCTGTACATTAGTGTACTCAGTGACCCGTCTGAGAAAGGGAAATATTTATGGGAAATAAAATTGATTTACGTTCAAGTGTGTCATGTTTGACACACCCACGTGTGTCGTATAAGCCCATGACACATGAAGGTGTCTCGGTTTTGGGACAAAATTTTTCTCAGTGATCCCTTAAAAACGGCAGACTGCAATTCACATGCAGATAGATAATTGAATTAAATTGCAAGAATAATTGCAAAATTGGGATAAACGTTGGAAATTGACAATTGAGAAATACCACTCAAAATGTCCGAATTGTAACCCTAATTAACAACATTGTTAAATACAAAAAAAGTCGAACTGTCACCAGGTGTTACAGTAGAAGACTATGGGGAAGTCAACCAGAATCGTTCCCCTAAACAATCTATCCAAATCAAATTTTTTTTCAACCAAAACTGTTACACAAAACAATCTATCCTCATCAAATGATTTTTCAACCAGAATTGTTGCACAAAACAATCTATCCTTGTCAAATGACTTTTCAGCCAGAATTGTTGCACAAAACAATTTATCCTCGCCAAATGTCGTTTGATCGAGTTCAAAACGTTGAAAAACATGACGAATATCTTTTGATTCACTCAGTTCTAAACTTCAACATTGCGCTTTGAATATGAACTCTCCGTTGATAGAGCATGTCAATTGCTTTTACACAAAGTTTTCTCAGTAATTTATCAAGATAGAAAAAGTGTATGCAAGCTGCCACTCCCTGGTCTGAAACAGCTAGTTTGACTTTCGTAAATTACACGAGTTGAGAGTTGGATACTCCGAGTAACGATTTTACAGTCATGACATCCCTTGATCGCGAAGTAAATGGTGAAGAAAAGGGAATAAAAAAGAAGCGAGCTTATAAATAGACAAAACCATGAAAATAATTTACCATGAATCAGTGGTTTGGTAAGAGCCCTGACTTTGCAGTTTCGATTCCATACTTCTACTGAATAGTCATCCACCACTGGTAACCACATTTAGAAGGATGAAGTAATTATTCACATATGAGTACATTTCCACAACAAATAAGAACGTCCAAATTATAATAATATTTCAAACAGCTTTGTTTATCGGCCTCGCTTCGCGGACATTCCTTACAATGAAGGAAGTACAAAGTACAAACCGCTGAAGCAAGTCCCGAATTTATTGACCATGAGCTAAAACTTTCCACTGGAAGTCTAGTCGTGGCTCACAGCACAGGCAGTAAAATCAGTTCCGAGCAAGAAAATGCCAAGACTTACACTCTGGATGAGCAAAGATTTTAATAACGGTAAAAAATAACTAATAACAATACGGAAACTAAATATAAGTACGCATAAATGAATTCTCACCGTGACTAAGCAAAGTTTTTCAACAAAAATTCAATTCCATCAATTTGGTATGCAATCTGTAAAGAAACGTCAAGTTCGGAAACCTGGAATCAACGATACGAATGCATTTGCAATAATTAGCCATAACTTGACCTAGCGACCGATAGAGAGAGACACTTTAATAGCCATTTACAAACAAAGAAAATTCCATTTGAAAAGTAAGAATTTTTTTTAGAAAAATCAACATCAGACACAAGACTTGGATCATAATCATTGGCGCAAAGGGAAATCATAGGTTTAGAAGCAGGACGTCGCTTCTCTTTGGTACACCCAAGGCGGCAGCGCTAATATGCATCAAGAGGTACAATTCTAAACAGCTCTCTAAATGAACTCGTTACAGGGAAAATGGTTTGCCTTAGCTGCCTCAACCATTGCAGTTTATTGTAACAACTGCAGCATCCGAAGTAACAGCAGCAATGGCAGAGACGCGGCCACGTAGCTTGAGCAACACTGGCAGCCTGCACAGGAAATGGCATCACTTTATTAAGCGAGAAACTTGATATCCTGGCTTGAAAATCAGTTTCATCTTTAATTTCTGCTGGTTTAACCATGTCAAATAGTAAATAAACTTTCTTGGAAAAATTTGATATTGCACAGCAAAACGCGCTATGACTGATGATGCTGAAGTATGCGTCCGTGTACTCGTAGAAACGCAAAACAACTCAACAAATAAGGAAATCAGATAAATGAAACGTGAAAGAAGTATCATATTGTTCAGTGTGGAGTCACGCATCGCATCCCATGATGCAGACCGTAAATAACTTCTTGATGAGGGAGAGATTTGAAAATATATTTATTCAAACTCCAACCTCTCTACGTAGGAGGTCGCAACACATGAACGGGTAACATAAGATGTCAACAGAAAACATGCTTTTCGAACACAGCAACCTTAACCCTACTGCAACTAGAACATGATCTGCTTCATAAATTGGAGAACTACATTATAATGTATAATAACTCAACTACAAAATGGATTCCATATTTTTATAGATGACAAACACCAGAAATGACAAAATTTCACCAATTTCCATCGATAAAGGTTCGAATTTTCTTTAGTAACTGACACTGACTGCTAAGGAATAATCAAGTGAAGGTCCTACTTAGCAGATACTACAGTTGAAACTTCAGACTGGACATAGGTTCATGCAGTGTCGGCTTCTAGATCGCCCAGCTTTCGCGTACTAACTTCGGATTTACCGAGGCCGAAACGTTCACAACGGTCTTTATCTCAAGCTCAACCGAAGCTTTTTCGCGAGTCCACGTATCGGCACTCATATCAGTTTAAATAACAATTGTCAATAGTGGTCAATACTTTTAGTTCGTGGCTGAACGGACAATTCTGAAACCATCGAACCGCATCATTACCAATGAATATCCAAAAGGTATGGAACACGATCGATCAGAAAAGCCACTAAAGATTAAAAAGCGTCGAACACGTGGAAACATTCGAAAAACAAAGGCGATTACACTTTAATTTTAACTGATGATTGAGGAGGCGACAAGTCCATCATCTCTACGATGAACGAACAAAATAAAAATGTATTCATTTAACTCACAAACTAAAATTGATAACATACTCACATGACGAGTGACAGAATATATTCAGGATACTACCATACTGCCAGGAGTGCTAAATCTCATGATGTATAAGAAACCTCCTTCTGCGCATTGCCTTTCATGACAAGTATACATTCGCTAAACAATGAATTCAAGCAAGATTAGAGAGAATATTCCTTACCTAGCTAGGCCAAAATTATCTACGTGAGTTGATAATTAACACTTCAGGTTCTCTTCAACTCCTTTAGCTTTCTGCTCGTTAGTGTTATAATTATTCAAATCTTTTCACAAACAAATTTTAGAAAGCAACCCAAAACAAAAAATTCGCAACAGCAAATATTCGAAACAATTGGGCTAGTCCAAACATGCCTTTTTGTCTATGCTGAGCTATCTGTTCACTAGGTCGATGAAACTATCCAAATTTTAATTGCAAATGCTACTTTTCTTGCGTTGGAAAAACTCAGCAAAATGCTTAGCTGGACTAAAAGTAATTCCGTACTGCAACACATTATCATAGATTAGATGGTAGTTTAAGCCTCCCTTACTGATCCAAAGGCGTATCGAAGAGAGGAAGGAGGTAAGCATCATTTAGTATGGACTCGAGGGAACGCGGAATCTATAAATAAGGTACATAAAAACAATAAGTTGAGAAAGAAGTTCAAGAAACTAGATAAAAGTTAAAAGTTAAAGAAGAAAGTAGTAGGTGCTGGAAAACAAGACAGCAGTGAACCGAAAAAAGATCGTCCTTAACATACCAAAAATATTTTTTTTTCAACAAAAAGGGCTACTTAACCGTTAGTTCGGGATCTCACAGTTTCCTCCTGAGAGGGCAAATTCCCATTGATAAAATAGTTGTATCCCTCTGAGATTCAACACATTACACAAAGTAATCAGAATTGAAAATTGCATTATGAAAGTAGCATACACAAAAATGAAGGAGAAAACAAGAACATCCCTGCTTATGTCATGGGGGAAAAGAAGGGGCGAGCCAGAAAAGTACAGCAAAGAGCTCAGTGGCAAAAATGAGAAATACAATTAATGCAAAGACAACCAGTTGATCACTTATTTCTGCTCAAAATTTGGCATCATATGAATGCGAACAAGAAACATGGGCATTCAAGAAGGAATCGCACTCGCAAGTGTGTGGGTGCGAGTAGCCAACAGAGAAAGAACCCTCACCCGCAGACGAGCGCCCCTCCATAATGCTGGCCCTCTGAGGTTGGTCGATGGGAAGTTCGACCTCGTGCGTCTCCCAGTAGACACCGCTGATTTCGGCCGTACACTTGACGAGGACGCGGCCGTCGCTGCCCATGAGGCGCGGTAGTAGGCGGAACCTGAGTTGCCGCGTGGTCGTGTACAGCGGCAGCCCGTCCACGAACCGCGACCTGAAGGTGTCGTTGTGGCTCACCCATGCGGGGTTCACCTGCCAGGTCGAACAGGGAAACATTTCAACTTCGATGAAGAACTCGTAGCTCTTCATGCAGTAGATCATCGTATTTTATTCGAAATACATCTCTTCTCACTATTGGAGTTTGCATTATTTCTGTCATCAGTAGTACATTTATTTCATTCATGTACATATTCAGGGATTTTCTTTAATTTCAATAAAAATAGGAGAGCAAAAATCCCTGATAAAAATTTCATTATACTGAGAACGTTTTGGACTAATACCCATCATCAGCTCATTAAAAGAATCTGACATATCACTGAAATAGAAATGAACGTAGATGTACAAACGGACATAAACACAGAATCAAAAGTAAAATAAAATAAGAAAGTAAAATGCAGTAAATAACACGAAACACAACTAAGAACCTATGACGATAAGAGGGTAAGAACTCAACTGGTTGTTTAGTGAAGGCTTGCATTTAAAAATAAAAAGCTATTCTAAATTCTAAGATCTAAAACACTTGAAGCCACACGTACTACATTAAAATGACTAGAGTGAGGAGTTACAGTGCAAGTTTCAGCATGATCGCGAACAGCGGAGTGAGATGGACGGATCAATGGAACACCAGTACGATAACTAACTCCAAAATGTTCGGCCACTCTAGCTCCGAGAGTACGTGTGGTCATGCGAAAGTACTCAGATGCACATCGTGCACAACTGTATGAATACACTAGTGAGGCCTGAATGGTAGAAGGAAATTGGTCTTTATAATTGCAAAAAAAAAACAATTGTGAATTTGTTTCTTAATATTATATGAAGTTTTATGCCGGTAAAATGTCTAGAAAGGAGGGCAAGTAATTCAGTTTTGAGTTTTTCAGAACACGGTCCAAAATATGGTAAACACAAATCAATGCGAGATTGGTTCTGGAATGATAAAATTTGGTTCTACATTAGCATTTTGAAACTTGTTTGCTAAAAACTTTTCAATTTGGTGTTCAACAAATGAAGACCTAAAACCATTTTGGCTGAAAAATTCTATCAAAAAAGAAAATTCTAAATAAAGGACGCTAAAACTTGAACAAATTTTGTAAGCGCGAGCAAGCTAAGTTCTAATGCAATTCAGTTTCAAATGGAAAGTGCAGTACCTATGAAAGCTCACTCATGGGGCAGAAAAAGTATTTTTTCGGTAAACCGACACTTCAAATTTATTTTTTCATTAAGTCGCTAAACAATCCAGGAAAGGTAATTTATTATGTTCTTCACATTCCATAGTGAATCTTATATTTTTATGCTTACTATTAATGATGTCAAAAAATAATGTTGCATGGGATTTTTCACGGAACAGCGAAAAAGTATCGTCTATGTAACGACGGGAAAATATGGGCCGGAAGTCATTGGGACACAGCTCTTGGCCCAACTTTCGCAAATATATTCATGTCCTTTTACGAAACTAGATGGCTAAAGCTGTGTCCCAATGACTTCGGCCCATATTTTACCGTCGTAAATACTTTTTTGCTATGGAAAGTCATTATTGTAAAGTATTACAATAATGACGGTTCATAGTATTACGGTCGAGACAATTTGAATGACGGTATGCTGCATGCAGTATTGTGGTCATGACCGTAAGGATCATGTATTGTGGTCATGACCGTGAGGATCATGCATTGTGGTCATGACCGTGAGGATCATGTATTGTGGTCACGATCGTTGGGATCATGTATTGTGGTCATGACCGTAAGGATCATGTATTGTGGTCATGACCGTAAGGATCATGCATTGTGGTCATGATCGTGAGGATCATGCATTGTGGTCATGACGGTGAGGATCAAGTACTGTGGTCATGACGATGTGAAGTAAATATTGTGGTCACGACTGTGTGAAGTAACGTAGACATGGCAGTGTTTTGGTCCTCAAAAATCAGCTAAATGAATGACGTCAAAGTTGTTATCAACGTGTCAAGAAAAAGCACACTGACTCGTAAGAGACATGTTATCGTGGAAGATATCCACGCATACGTATGTTTAATCGGCTCAATGAATCCTCCAGGAGCTCTACCACATTCCGGATATTCAATAAGAAGCGCCACCATCTTAGCCTCGTACAGAACATGTTCATACCGGATGCCGTTAACACATTTCACCGATTTCCCTCGGTACCTCTACACACGCCCTAACTACTCCCGTACGCCCTCGGCGCTTCAACGCACTCTCTACAAGCTACATCACCTGAACGCTATACCTCCACGAATATACTTACATGACTTTGTGTTCTTGATCAATTTAAAATTTGTTTCATTCTACTGAGATGGCATGCAAGATTCATTTTTTTCAATTGATCTTTCAGGATTGTCGATATTTCGGTTAGTTAAATCATCACGTGTTTCATCCGTGCCACGTAAACGTGATTAATTCACAATCCCCTCCATTTGTGACTTGATATTCGTTTACCTGCCAGGCACCTATCGCCACATTGATCGGTCTCTTTCTCATCGTTAGCGTTCCCCCGCCAAGGGCTCCTAAGATAAGTTCCTCATAACTACTCCCTTGTCAAACACTACTTCTCTCACACCAGCAATAAAATATACGTAACATCGATCATTTTTTCATTAGCGATACACGCGTTTTATAGTGTTTTCATTATCCATCGTGTAGGGAAGATGAGTTGGAAAACGAAATAAAATAAAAGAGTGGCGTTATTCATTAAATCATTGTTAATGAGAATGAATTCACAGGAATAAAGTAACTAAGTAAAGTCATTATTTTACAAGTTTAGTTTGATATAATAGTGTGCTTATCAAAAAATTTTAATCGGCGGTGGTCCTTCAATGATTCAACGCAAGGAAATTTTTCCCTGCGTAAAGCAGTGAAACATCTTTGTGGAATAATTGAGGGTAATGTGGTCGTAACAACTGATATCGCAATAGCAGAACGCAATTCAATAGAATGAAGCACAAATGGGTGCGACTACTACAAATGATGCCGCAACAGTGGTATAGATGCGAGCAGAGAAATACAGGACTGTCACGACGGTGTGAAGTATTGAGGTGAAGAAGGAGCGAAATATTGTACGTAGCATATTGATGGAATGATTGGTAGGCACTTAGGGTTCGCATGTGGTTTGATATATGTTGAAATTATTTCAAACTGCACTAAATAAATAATAAATCCTTACATGGATATTAAGGAATTACGGTTACAAAAATCTGCCGTCAGCCAATACTAGAAACCTATCTTTGTCTTTGAAACAATTTTAATTACCCCTTATACCTCACCTACAGGTTTTGAAAACCTATACCTTGCTATTAACACCGTAATATGTGAGACAATAAAAAGAGCAACAACGAAGAAATATTATCTGCAAGCGTAAGGGAAGACGAGGAAGACAGCGAACTCACAGGTTCATCGTTGATGAAGAAGGCGAGGGAGGCGGCAGGTGAGGAGCCGGCGGAGGTGCAGTTGAGCTGCACCATCTGGTGAAGCTCGTACACGGGCTGCACCTCCGACAGCTCAGGCGGGGAGTCAGGCAGGTCTGGTCCACACACAGTACACTTGTTACAAGGAAACTCCCATCCTCCTACTTATGTCCATCATATTTCATTCTATTTCAGTCATTTAATATTTATCACAACATAACGCGTTTATCAACAGAATATTTCTATCATTGCGCGCGTTAGTTGAAACTGGAGAAAATATTCGAGTAGGAGTGTCAAGAAAACTGAAAAATGTGGAACTTGAGGCCATAAGTAAATATTAGGACATAAATTTGTGTTTTTATGAGCACCATTAACGTCGCCTCCCACAAAATCCTTGCCACGAATTCAGTAAAGTTACCTCAAAACCAATTGTATGGCACTCGTATTATTTTAATCAATGCATACGAACAAGATTACATACTCGTGGTGGATTTGTGCATACATTTTATACACGGGTCTATGAATAATAACGATTTGACAACAGAAAGAACCATGAATCAAAATGTCTAAAATAAACGAAAGGTTTGGTCCAAGCTAAAGGGAATTCGATGAGAAACGAGCATTAAACGATTTCTGTTATTTCAAAACATAGTAGACAAATTTTACCTTGTTGCATGACAACATAAATGTAAAGATTTGAAGAAAATGAAAGATCTTCCATTCCAGATTTCGATTTCTGATACCACATCGGATTATTCTTTCAAGGGGCGGCACGAAATTATTGTAATGCGCACCAAGAATTTCATGAAAAAAATGGCTTGAAATAATTTACACCACTATTCGGTACAGCAAGTTTTCCAGTTACCTAATAAAACATGCTTCAAGTTCTGTTACACTGCGGTAGATCGTGTTGCTACTATTGGATGACGAAGGCAATTGACCGAAATTTCTATGTTCCGTTTATTTGGAAGCAACCTTATCATGACTAGCCTAATTGAGGGATAAGAATGGTTTGCGTGTGTGCAATATTCATCAAATTGAACTCACCGACCATCTCAAGCCTAGCGGTTTTAGCGTCCGTGTGAAAAGACGGAGCCTCCTCAGATATCTCACACCGCATCACACCCGACGCTTTGCGCGACAGGTTGCGGATACGGACGGTGCCTCTGGACGACTCTGATACAGACACGTCGAACGCGTTCACGCTAAACACCTGAAATTAAAAAACATCTTCATTAACTACATCATCACCACCACAGTAAAATACAAACACGTCAGAAGTATCGTGACTGCCTGGAAGTTGAACAGTATAAAAAAATAACAGCAACCAAAAAATTAAAAACTATACAAAGTTCTAAGTTTTTTCTGAAGCTGTTCGTCCCGCAAATATGATAAGAGAAGAGGAAATACAATCTCGTCTCTCAAAAACAGTGCTCCAAGCATATTACTTTGCTTCATTACTTTAGCCGATACGAAGAATTTATTAAATAATGGATCAGCGCAGTAGTCAGTTTAGAAGAGTCAACATAATCACACCTATGTAATTTTAAGGGAGCTGCGGTTGAGATTCCAATTACATTCAGGAGAATTTTCAAACTTTCATTCAAGTATTTTTAGAATGGTACTTATAATGTGTGAACATAAATTATTACAAAATCGAACTCAATCGAACTCAATGTCTTTAGACATTGAGTAAACTTGAACTAATTCACGGAGAAAAAATTGAAATTTATAAAATTGCCATCTGCCTCCGACTACGAGCATTTGAATATTTTCAGGCCACGAATAAAAATGAGACCTGAAATTTTGCGCATCAAGACATTTTCATTATCACTTCGTTCGCTGACACAGAAATAGCGCTTAGCTTCAATTTCATACTGCATAGATATCATTTCGAAGAAACAGCAGAAATCGATGAAATATTGACCTATAATAGATCGAAGGAAGCACTAAATGATAAATCTTAGTACCGGTATGCTTTTCCTTTTTATCACTAACTCATATCCAATAAGAATTGTTAGCCATCCGAGGCAGTGGTTGACAACAGCAGCAGCAGCAGCACTAAGGCACTACGCGGAGATCCAAAAATTCACCCTGTCTTATCGTGCCTCGCTTTGCACACTCTTTAAGCTCGATCACATGAACGCACACTTCCACCGTGTTAAGTTCGTCAATCAATATCTATGATCGTAAACGGACGTACAATATGGATTGTCAAAACGTACATTACAAATCGTAAGCTGTAGTTCGGCAAACTTTCCTACAATGGAATTGTTATACTTTTAAATAACATAAAGTGACATGGAAATATTCGTTAATGCGCAATTTCGACAAATAGCTCATGTTTAATGCAATATGTACGACAGAAATGGGATGAGCTTTGCAGCTCACAAAACAAAACAAAAAACAAAGCATCACGGACCCAGAGTTACAATTAATTACACAAGGGTTTCTGGTCGACGAGTGATAATCCGATGAGCAGTGATCGAAATCTAACATACGAAACTCAAATCCTAGTATTGCGTTGCTATCTTTTCCATGTGAACAATCAACAAAATGAATACAACTTTTCAACACAAATCTTCACACACTGGCATCCAAGCAGCATTTTTTTTTACAAATTGGAGCTGTAAACATGACAGAAAACGTCGACTACTCCCTGCTTTTTCATACACTATCCCGGGATGTGTCTACCGATAGCCATTGGCCATGCGTTACTACTGCATTTCAAAACGGCTGCTTCTACTGAAGCTTGTGTTTGTGAGTCCATAAGGCAATGACACAAGGAACGTCTTCACGACGGCATGTTACTTTACTAAAAATAATTTTACTTGGGGCGTAGCTACTAACTCGCCGTGGTCAAAATACACAATCAACAACTTGATATGAACCAAGTTACAAGTGATGAGTAATTGAACATTGAATTACTGAAAAGATTGGAATATTTACGACATTACTTCAGCAAAAAAATACGAGGATGAATTTCTCAATATGACATGAGAGTGGAGACGTTCGTCATGCTTACAACATTCAAAGTAAAGAAGGTACACTTATTTTTTGAGATAACGGGAACTCTGAACATCATCATGTACTGAAAACCCTTTATGGTGATGTTCTCCGAAAATATAACGAATCTTCACTTCAAACTAAATGCCGATTTATATTTCTTGCAAATCAATGTAATCACAAGTAATTCAACGTTACAGCAAACTAATGACCAACCCGAGCGAAGAAAGTCTCACACTTACCCCGAGAGAATCAAGTTCATAAGAAAATTAGACACAAATTTCTGACCTGTACAGGATTTGGCTCAGCAGGCGTCCACCTGTAGAATTCCTCGAGCCCAAAGTACCACTTGAGGGAGTAAATGTCTTTGTCGTTAGGCGAGATCCACTCGCACTCGAGTATGGCCGAGTCTCCCACCGCAACGCGGGGCGGCACGTGGATTTTCGTGATGCGTAAGCCCCTGCAGCATCCTGTGGAGCGAAATGAAAATCCGTCTTAGCTCAATATATTTGATGAAGCGTCAAGTCTTAACCTTTTCGCCGGTACATCTGTGATTTTAGCTCTCCAAGTATGGCTCTTGTACTGAGCAGCTTAAATCATTGGTATTTAGGAGAAAAGGTTGAGCAAAACTTTACATAACTTCATTTCTGTAAGAGGTGCACAAAGAGAAATGATAGATGCGCGATGTTGAAAAAATATACAATATTTGAGAAAAGAATTAAAGATTCACTCATATGATTTAGTACGTACACGATTATTTTCACATGAGATTAATGAAATATTACGAAACTTATCCGTAGATTTTTGAGAATATTACTTTCATTAGAGAAAGTACATTGTGGGTAGACTAATTTACTCTGGAGAAAGAAATTTTTCTACGAAATTCTGGGTCAAAATGTACAAAAATCACCAAGAAAGTACGTGATAGAAGTCTACACTTCGATCACAAAGACACTCAAAATCATGCACGTACATCAACACTCCTGTGATAAGAACTACTATTATTAAAAATAAAGTTGTACTCTTGATTCAAGCTTACAAAAAAAACTTTCACTTGAAAAATAGCTTATTTTCCAAAGTAAGCTATGCAGCACAAATAATAATCTAAAATTGCTAATTCAGAACATCAAATCCTTAGAAAATCTACACGCAAACTTTACGGGATTTAAACCAAACATCGTGAATTTCGTGAATTGAAAATTTTAATTCTTCAAACCGTGACCTTAAAGTTTGAACCGCAAAATTTAGCGTGCGCTTGAATGCAGTCATTTGTTTGCACCTGCGATTGGAGGCGTCATTGGAGATTCTTGCGCAGGCTGCGGGAGATTGGTTTTGAGAGTCCTTTTGTTAGCACATTGAGTTATTTTTCGCCAAGTTTCATCTTTTCCGCTTTAACTTTTAGTTTGTGTGAATGAGATTTCGTTCTGTTGAGTTATTATTTTGCATGTTTGCGCTTTTGTTTCATTCTTTAATAAGTTCATTAGTTTGGCTTAATGCCTTTTCAACCTTTCAAGTAAACTCAGTGTTAGTGAAATAAATTGAATTAAACGTCAACGAGGTGCGTTGACCTGGTGGCTGCCCGTGTGGCAGATTACCTTTACGGCTGAGATACACAGAATTAAAAATTTAAAATTAACCTAATATATTGGCTGCTTGAAAGCAGAGTTAACTTAACTGAGGCGATGTCCTTAATTTAATTAATTAATATTAAGCCATGCTTATTTTGCATGCTTCCTAACAAATTAACTTTCTACTTGGTAAAATCGAGTGGAACTATTTCCTTCTCTATTTTCCTCTTTCTAAAAGCTTCTCGGAGGCTCTTGTTTATGGTCCCTTTTGAAGGCGGCAAATAGCTGTGTAAAACTAGGCTATTGTCATGCAATTTTATGGATCATGCTGTTATACCTTGCTTGAATTAAAAGAATACATAATCTTGACGTGTTCTAGTAAAAAGTAACATTAAACCTGAACATTGCTCAGAAAAGAATACGCAGCGCATCTCTGCTTCTTCGGTGATGCTAGGTAAAATTTTCCTTGCGGGTAATGGAGGCCCAGCGTCGGCATGTCGACTGGTAATATATATTAGCCTTCTTTATCTTTTGGTGAGCAGAGGGAGATTCCTGTTCTTGAACAAAGTAGCTTGCCTAAAACTGAAACATAAATCTTTTCGATAGGCTTGGTTGATTTATACTTAGTTTTTCTCGTCTTTCTATTCCAGGATGTGTCGAGGCTTTCTCTCAGCAAGTAAAATTAAGAGTCGCTAAATGGTAAATTTTGTGAATTGAAAAACGATGTCGTCTTTAAAATCCCAATACATCTGTTGTTGGTTGTTCGCATTTCATTCTTCCTAAAAATTACCAAAAATCAGAGAAATTATCCGAGAGCCCTATTTGTATCTTCACTCAGGATTGTTGTCATGAAAATATTCGCGTTTGAAAAATGGAGAACTAAAAACATGAGCAGATAATAAACTTTAGAAGTAAAGCGGACCTCACCCTACACGGACAACTGATTGCAAGGTACAAACTCGATCAAATATTGATTTCAACGGAATATGTTTTAAATTACTAATCGAGTTGGTATACCAAAATATTTACGTAAGATCTTATCGAAAAATGCACGCTCAAAACTGAGGGCACTGACATCTGCGGTCAGCTCGAGTTCTGACCACGACTGAACTGGGCAAGAGAAGTTAACAAATTTACAAGAGAAATTTTACGAACCCGAAGAAATATGAGGAGGAAACATGAGCATTAGGTATCAAACATTAATGCATTACATCAATGAAGTCCTCGCATCAGCAGCAGCCCTAATGTCTGTACTAGGGAACAGCAGCACGAAGGCTCGCGCCCCCCAAAGCTTTAGGCACACCACTGACACTCCCTTAGTTCCAAACAGGAAGCTGTCGGGTGCGTTAACAGTGTCACGACGTGAAGAGACGGAGGAATTATAAGGTCTTCCCATTAGACAAATTTACCAAACTAAGCTATCCTCCAGATTTAGCACAAGTTCGCAAGAAAAAGCTTCGATTCTTTTAGTAAAGCCGCAATTCCATCGAAATAATTCTAACCGTTAAATCACGTTTACGAAATTCATTTATATAATCACTGAGAAATACGAACTGAAATACTCAATTAAACCAAAAGATCAAATATGCTCGTCATTCAACGACACCGTCAACTCAGAATAACGTTCAAGTGAAACTCGTTCCAAAAGTTTTGAGTAAATTAATGAGTACAATCGGCGATAACTTGAGCAACGTTCACAGCACGATGTTTAGTTTCGTAATGGATAGATTAGATTCTAAGTTAATTTAAACCTTCCTAACCACAACAGAGATGTTCCCAAGGGAGGGAAGAAAGCACCATTTAGTATGTAATTAAAAGAATGGGGGAACTAGTGCACTACGCGTGTCCTCACACTCTGTGCATAAAAATATGCCGGAAAAGTTCATGAAACAAGAAAAAACATGAAGAACAAAGAATCAGAAGCTCAAAAAAGAGGAGAGTGGTGAACCGAAAATAAAAGTTTCGTAACTAAACAAAAATCAACTCTATTTCAACAAAATGGCCCACCTAACTCTCAGCTCGAGACCTCATCTTTTCCCTCTGGGAGTGCTAATTCTCACAGATACAATAGTTCTATACACCTGAGGGCGGAAACTAACACCTTCTTTCTGCGAGCTCTAATTACCATATACACAATACATGGTTGTATCCCTCAAAATGGCTTTAAAATAGCTGTAATAGATACACTGTAAAAAAATCCGGCCGATTCACAGAAGGAAAATTGAAACTAGCAGTTAAATGCCGTTTATCTCTTTTCCCGAAGGTAAAACGCAAAAATTTACTGTACAAGAAAGAGGACAGGGAGTACGGAAGTATTGAGGGTCATGTGGGAGAGGATGGCAGGTAGAGGAGGCACCGTCCCACCGGCCGGCTGTTTGCAAACACAAGGCTAAATTGAGGGCAAAATTGGCAATAAACGCTGCAGAGATTGAGGTCGAGAAGCCGACGCCACGACAGCACAACACAAGAGCGAAACTTGATGCGTCCACATGAGCCGGCGGCGACATGGAATAGGGCAGGGATCGTCATGTTGTCACTAGCCCTGGTCTGCTGGACTGTCACGGTATGATCTGACGGAGTCATGTTGTCACTAACCCTGGTCTGCTGGACTGTCACGATGTGATCTGGCGGAGTCAGATTGTCACTTACTCTGGTTTACAGGACAGTAAATGTATGATCTGAAAGTCACAGTGTCGCGAGGCGTTGACAACTGTCCAACACTAAAACTATAACCCTAACAATCGGCACTTTTTCGAAAAAACGTGTAAATTCGAGTACCGCACCCCAAACATGTTCTACAGGAGAGAAAACAACGAAAGTCCAGCTACATCTCTCACCAATTCAAGAGAAAAATTGTCGTCTTTAGGAGAAATGGTAACTAACCATGCAGAGAAAAATGAGCAACAAAGCGCATGAGAACTCAGGCGTCAGGTAATACACTACTTGATATTAGGCGTTATGGTACCAGCTATACGAGACACACACGCAGTTCAGTTGTGTTAATTGCACCGATGGAATTTTAAGCATATTTACTGCACTCACGATACGTAATTTCTTCTCGTAATTAAAGAACTTGATAAACCCCTCAGCCTTTACCTATTTCCCCTGAAAAAAAACATTTAATTACTAATGACCACAAAAATTACTCCACCTGTTATCTAGCAGGACGTTTAAAATAAAATGCTCTGCCACACATTTGAAATGCGGTAGTAAAGTTAGGCTACCCAAATTTGCAGTTACGTTCCCTCTTTGAACTTTTGCATTAATAGTTAAAAACAATCCATCAAAACTTTAATTGAATAAGTCCAAGGAAACGCTCGTAACTTGCCGAGTAGACGATTTCGAGCACGGAATGCGTTTCTCTTCCTATCTTACTGAATATCAATCGTGTTTTCTAAGTTTGATATAATAAAACCAGTGCATTTCATTGCGATGAGATTTAAATTACGGACAATAAAAGAGGAAAGTTTGGAAAAAATCGAGTTAATAATTCAGACTACGCGATTATTTTTGGGAATAAAAATAAGTGATTTGCATATTCAATTCTAACGGCTCCCCACGAAATAGAAAAAGATGTGAGAACTGACTTTCCCATCAGAAATAGTTAACAGTATTTCTCAAAAGCAGCGCCGCCCACTCAAAGGTGAAAATGCACAAATAAGAGGAAACCTATACAAACAATGAGATTTGCAACAAGTTATGTACCCATGTCAGAATTTTATTACTGATGAGAAAACTTGTGACAGTGAAAAACATTTCATATTAATAGAATCGGCATTCCTTTCAAAAACCTCACTTCAGGCCTCCAGTAGGTAGATGCAATCATTTATTATAAAATAAAAAATAGAATATCCTTTTGTTTAGATGTAATACAAGAATTCAACTTGTCAACTCTTTCCCTTGGTACTCATCATCTGAACGGTTCTCGCGCCTAGCAAAAAAATTACAATAATATTTATGTTAGCTCCTAAAATTATTCAAAAAACAAATAGTAGCAATCGTAAAGAGAAAGATTAGATGAACGTAGAAAAGCAAGAAATATTTCCCAACCTAGCTCTTCCGCTAGATCTTTGGGTAATGCCTTCGTGTTGGCTACGAAGGTCAATTTCCAGACTACCGCGCCTGTCGCAAAGCGATGTTGATTGGACTGAAGATTTGCTGTAATTGTTTGAATACTGTCAGCAATTCAAGCGCGACAATTTTGGCAAGATCCCAATATACACTCAAGACATTCTATTTCCAGTTGCTGAGTTCATCGAGTGATCTACGATAAGTAGCGTTTAACGTTGCTGTAAAGGATCCACACTTCGCATCGCCGGGCCAATCATACTCACAATTGATACGTAACCGATTTTCCGAACATTGAAAGATTTCTAGCTGGCGTTGACCAACCGTACAGGCTATTTTCAATTGTTCTGCTGGTTCTCCAAAGCAGCGGTGGGATTTGCTGCACTAGCAATTTACGACTCAATGTTATTAGGTTTTTGGAATGACCTTCTTCAACCTCATCTTCCAGAACGAAATGCCTTTTCAGAAACATGAACCATTAATTTAAAATTCGAAAGAAAAAAATTTCTCACTGAAGTTAAAAATTTTGACGGAGTTAAATGTAGCTCAAAATTTAATTTGCAGAAATTGGACAGTCCTTTCTTTCCAACAAGATAGAGCTACGCTTCCTCCGTGGACAGACTCGATTGTCTACTTCTCTGATTTGAGAAGAGAAGCTAAGGAATCCTACACTCCCAAGGAAAATACCACTAGGAAATACTAGTCTTGAAGATAAGCAGAAAATTCGTACCGGTAGTATCTCTTACCTTTCAGGCGTGATGTGGGGCAGTAAAAACTGGTATTTGTACTTTGGGAAGTACAAGGTCTTCCAAATTTTTGTAGAGCACAATCTTTCACCATAAGCCAAATGAAAATACTGCTGTTTTTGATCATTACATGACCTTAGGCAAAACTTCAAGCATTTTTTTCAATGAGCCCCAAAGTGAATTGACTAAACCTACAAGTCGTCATGGTATTAAAAGTTAGGCCGAACACGAGAGTTAAAAATATTGCAGAAAAGTAAGTCATTACAACGAGCAATGCTAGTATCCCAAGCCACCATCGTGAAAATCAGAACATGGCAGTCATGCTGTGCCTTCAACTACACTTTCCTCACTTCAAATTAATCCAAGTCAAATTTTATGTTTATACATATATACACACACGAATATATATACTGTGCATACATATATACATATATTTATATGTGTGTGTGTGTGTATGCATCTCAACATAACTTCTATGTGATGCTGAGTTAGTTTCTTATTCTGGGCTCCACCTGTCTGTCTGAGTACATGGTCTCGGTTGTGTCGTCTTAACCAACCATACGCAGTTTTGTGCGGAACACCGTTAGCTATCGCCACTGCTCTCCAATCTTCATCTTTTAATGCAGCATTTGTCACTCTGCATTTTTCTTCTCGTGTTTTCGTGTATTTTCCTCTCTTTACTCCTTTTCTTACTCCTAGGAGTATATTTTCTTACTCATCTTCTCTGGTTTCATAGTCCGTTGATTGGTTGTAGAGATCCATCTTGAGGGAAGCGCGATCCAAAATAATTGAAAAACACATTTCTTCTATACTCCAATAGTAGAGAAATCTGTCTCTAGGATACTGAAAAAAGCACTTTTAAAATTATTTTAATAATCTATAGTACGGAAGACACTATATGCATACATA
>JACJUY010000275.1:92971-109009 GCA_014220935.1 Platorchestia sp. MABIK
GAACTTGACTTGCACCAAAATTTGAACTTGACTTGCACCAAAATTTGAACTTGACTTGCACCAAAATTTGAACTTGACTTGCACCAAAATTTGAACTTGACTTGCACCAAAATTTGAACTTGACTTGGATGAAATTGAAATGAAAGAGATGTGGTTTCAAATCTTGTGTGCAATATCGAGTACCGGTGTGCCGGTGACGACGCAGGTTTCTAACGCGATGTAATCAATGGATGGTGTTTGGAGCACGAAGTTGTCCATTATGACCGATTTTCTCAATGATGTTCACAATTTTCAATTCAGTACGCAGTTCCCGCATTTCACATAATTAGCAAAATCTTAGCACTAACCCATTACAGTTCACGATTTAGACCAGGACAGTGTCGTGTGCTCCAAATGGCCCAGACTCGGCCGAAAGAGTTAACACACATGCAGTTTCTAGAAATAAATTCTAAAGTATCATGAGTAATTTGCTCGCAACAATTCGTCATTTCGGGTTAATCGAGTTTTTCAAGAAATCTTTAGGTTTTTTATAATGAATGAATCACAGAGCGATGATACTGGGAGTTCAGTAACACCATTAACTCTATATGACAGTTCAGAAGCCTTCCACAAGCAATATAACTTTTTGAATTAAGGAGAGAAAACTAGTTCTTGCTATTATTGACAAATTCTATTATTGAAAAAGTAAAAATTGTTTTTATTGTGTACAACAGATCTACCGATACCATGCTACGTACGGTCAGATTTAAAAAGCTATCTTCCAACAATGCTTCATTACAAATGGGTTTTATATTGTTGCTATTTCACGGGACGCCGTGTCGAGCTTCCTCAGTAAGGCTGAGACAGTCGCAATGAGAACATAACTACTCGTGTACTCCATTACGGACTTACAAGTTTATGTCTGAGGGCCGTCTTCCGTCTGTGCTCTTTTTCAAACGGCTCTAGGCGTTACTCACCTGTTCGGCGAAATAAATGTACAAGTAATGGGGTCGTGAACAAATTCAAGGTTTTTCCACTGCAAATAATCGAATCGAACGTATCCAAACCTAACTTATACCATTTTATTCCGACCGATTTTTGCACAACCTAATAATTTCTGAACCCGTGGAAATTGACGGCTATTTCTCATCATAAATAACATGACTTAATCTGTTTGAACAAAACCTAATCCATCTTAACCCTTCCTAAACTGACTTGCCTAATCCCAATCAGGCTCTCTCATTTCAACTATAAACTTGAAAAACGACAGTTGACCCTGTAACGACGAACACAACGACACTCGACTTAAAACTGTCAGTTATATCACTACGATGCAGTGAAATCTTCAAAACAATGGCCCCAGATGGTTAACTTGAAAGCTGAACTCTTCATGGCCAGGCGATTTGTAAATAAATGAGGGACACACATCTTTTGTCTAATTGTATCTTTGACGCGGATTACATTCATGCAATGCTTTTTGGTCTAATAGCTTTGACATGGATTCCTTTAGCAACGTGAATAAACTTTCCATGAAATTAACACAAACGCAAATATGTACTTCCTATGTAGTCACTGACAGCGTGAGAAAGAGAGGGGTCCTAATGGAGGTAGGCACTAGTTTTTTATTATATAGGTTTTATTCATGTCATTAGCATGAATTTAAGTTAGTTCATAACATTAGATTATATTGAATTACAAGTTAGTTTAAACCTCATAACCACAAAAAAGTGTTCCTAGAAAAGGAAGGAGTGAGGTACCATTTAAATGAAAGTGAGGAAACGGGGGATCTACGCATAAGGTGAGTCCCACACCCGAGCGTAGAAACAGTAAGATTGAAATAAGTTTATGAAACAACAAAACTTGCAGAAAATAGTAGATATTAAAAACAGCAGGGAACCGAAAATGATGGCACACAACGAAAAAAACTTATCCTACGTATTAGACCAGAAGAAAATCCTACCTAACCTTCATCTATCGAGCTTGCATCTTTCCCTTGGAAGCGTTAATTATTATCCTAACCACCCATTTTCCACTGACCGTTTAAAAGATCAACTGTTAATCAGACGATTTGTGAAAAAAGTATTTGACTTTACTCTAATCTTCTTTTTTAACGGAAATGAATTTTTACAACAGCGTACGCAAACTTTCACCGTTCAAATTCTTGAAAAACGTGACACAAGGACGAAGTGCCCTCGGTAACACGACGGATTTAGCACCCAGAACCCAGTTGAATCGTATGTTTTGATTCAAAATATTCCGCCATTCTTCGGCTTTCAACACGTTGGCTAAGTGTGCGCGGTTGCTACTGTTGGTTAGGAAAGGTTGGTTCGTAAGGAGCAGAATACGAAAGCCGACTTTAATGCTCGAATACATTTTATTCCCTTTTATTTTAAGAATTGTGAAAAATTTTATTGCACGGTAATATTTGAATTTGTAACCTAAAATTTATTTCCAAAAATATTAAAGTGATTGAAGCCGATTTGAAAATGTGAAATGTTGCCTAGTGGTACACTCATGTACGGCTACGTAGTCAATGCGCTAAATGCTTCCTTCCACGTTATTATTATTATATAAGAAAGTTTTAACCTCCCTTAACAACGACAAAGATGTTCTAAAAGAGGAAGGAGGAAGGCACCATTTAGTATGGAGTTGAGGGAACGCGGAATCTATGCATAAGGTGCACAGAAACAGTAAGCAAAGAAAAAAGTTCATGAAACAAGAAAAAGTTGAAGAAGAAAGTAATAGGAGCTGAAAAACAGGACAGCAGTGAACCGAAAAAAGGTGGTCCGTAACAGAACAAAAACCTATTTTATTTCAACAAAAAGGAAGCCTACCTAACTCTTAGCTCCGGCCCGCACATAGTCCCCCTGGGAGCGCTAATTCCAATAGATACAACAGTTGTATCCCCCTGAGGGGTTCCTTCCACGTTTTCGTCATTTTCAATTCGCTCATTTTCTGGAGTTCTTTTGATTACACTCACATAGGTTGCACTTAGAGAGTTGTTTTAACCCTCATTTTGTATCAAAAATTGTTGCTGATGCAGAGCGGCATGCAACCGAACTGCAAAAACATGAACCTAAATTAATTTGAATTTTATGTGCTACGAATTTCTATTAATCCTTTCGAAATATGACCAAAGGTTCACCAGTAGATCGCGTTGATTTTAGCTGTAGTCTGCGTTCATAATGTGTACGAATAACATGAACTACGTACGGATAATAAGTAGGTTACTGCAAACTAATACCTCATTAATAAACAGAGCCATAGAATCGGGCTTATTTGAAGCATATTTAAATTCACATTTCGTTTCTTCATCGAGATTTTCCAGCAACAGCGCTCATTTTTGTTGACAGTTTTTCCACTTGGAAATTATTTTTTTGTTATTATATATGGAAAGGAGAAATTGTCCTCAATTGAAAATAAACTGAAAACAATGATTTACAGCAACGATTCCCTTATTATTGATCTCCTCAGATGCTTTTCAAGATATTCGCTTTACGAAATTATTTTACCAAAGGCGATCTTAAGAGAGTGAAGAGGAAGGACTTTTAAGTATGGACTGCACAAAACGTGGAATCTCTGCACAAGGTGAGTTCCCACACAGGATATCACGAGCATAGAAATAAGAAGAGGCAGGAAAAACAATGAAGAGTCAGCGAAGAAAACATGAGAACTAAAAATAGTAAATTATGGACGAGAGACAGGAGTCCCGAAGGTCTATGAGGTAACCAAACAGTCTCTCTTAAAAGCGTCAGTACTTGCATCACAGAATAAACACAGCTTACTAACCTAATCTATTGCCTATCCTATGCCTGCCTGAGGGGAGCTGCGCCATCAATAGCAGAGAATTGAGTCGCAACTGGGTAAATGAGCCAAATGTAATGTTAAATGAACCAAATATAATTTCACGTGATAGTGGCAACAGTAACAATAACTGAGAGAAATTATAACAAATGAAACATTTATATTTTATAAATCTTTACAATAATTATCATTATTTCAGGCTGAAATAAAGAATACTATGATAATGAATTTTCACCTTCAGAAAGCAGCCGTAAAATAAATCCGCATAAAATTTGGTGAAGGTATCTACAATCCAGTTTAAACTGACGAGTCGTAATAAATTTCCGCACAACAAACGATCGTCATTCAGTGCCGCATTCACTGTCCTCCGACAAACATCATGATCCGCATCCCCAGCAACGGCCCCACCCGTCGCACATGCAGCGCCGCGTACACCACATGTCTGTCCTCCGACCAACATCGTGATCCGCACGTCTCGCGGACAGCCAGCGAGGCCTCCGCCGGTCCATCGACCCAAACCTTGTTAGCAGGTACTCGGCCCGCAGCACGTCCCTCACTTATTGCCAAGTTTGTAGTCGCCTTTTTTTATCGATCACCTGGACGGTGGTATGCAATTTTGCGAGAAAATTGTCAAACATAAATAACAAAAATTTAGATAACTTTCTCTAGAAAAATAAATTCACATTATTTGTAACGCCTTATATGGTTTTATCATAGCAACAGATGCTCGTTGATACTTTTCATAGTGGCACATTAAGAAACACACACTATATACTTAGCATTGAAGCTCATCAAGAATGAGAGAATTATTCTCGTATTGAAATTTGCTTAATTTGGGAGGCTTGCAATCATTCGCGCCAGCAAAACTAGACTCAAGAAAGGGAAAATAAAGGTGATAGTGAATTACTTACTGTCAGCTGTGTAGCGAATTATTCGCAGAACAGAACAATCTTATATAAAACCTCATAAAAAAACAACAAGAAAGTGTGTCAAAATAATAATGAAAAATTCATCCAGATGATTAAACTCCTTCAAACAAAAGTCGCCAAAAAGTGCTAAAATAAAACGGAGTTGCATTGCCACTTTCCCAGCAAAAATTATCAAGCCAGCATTAAATGATAACTAAAGACAACTCTCAGAATCGCAGAGGTTGCCGGGAAAATGACCATTTGGGATTCTGAACGAAATAAAAGTTCAATATCTTAGCAGTTGTGTTAATTCAAGGAAACTAAATATAAAAAGAGAAAGAAATTTTTTACACGTTGGGTGAAGTGGGTGAAGGGTTCAAAAATACAATTATATTCATAAACCCACTCAAGTTTCAATAAGTCAGGGTGAGAGATCGCATCATCTTTTCAAAGCTGGTATTCTTACTGTTCATTTGCTGTTTTTTCCCTTTCACCCACAATAACAAGTCGTCGGTCGCATTTGTCATGTGTCACATGCGTCTGACAACGGTGTCGCCGTGAAAGAAAACAGTTTCATAGCGATCGCGTTACAGAATAAAGTGCGATCAGCTTACTGACGAGGGAGCTTCTCTTCGAGAGCGTGGAACTTCCTCTAGGAGTTAGAATGATCCCGCACAATATGAATATTTCCCAATATTACATCAAAGTAATGTACTACATCATCATATACAAAAACAGTCAATGCTATTTTCAAATACAATACTCATATAATATTAAAAATGAATAAGTGCGACCACACATAATTCAAGCGACACTACAGAATTATTGAATTATTCAGCTTCCAAAATCCTGGCGATTAAAGATGAATTATATCTCAAAAAAACTTCAACCGTGTTCGTCCGTACTCTTAGACTAACAATTTTTTTAAGCAAGGGATAGTGAAATTACTGCAGAATGAAAACGTCTACAACTGACATGAACACACGTGAAAACATTTCTCAGCTGTTTTTCTTTTCTGTTCAAACCCCTTAGATAATATAGTACTTTTTGGTTCTAATCTAAAGGCTTAGAACAAATCCCGATAAACCATGAACTGAGTAATTAAAGGTAAAAACTCGACACTTGGTATACAACTTCCACTGTCGTGCGGTCACCCACGTTTCACATGAAAGTTCAATTCATTAAGTCAACATAGAAATATTATCCCTGAAAGTTTTTGCGGTTGTGTTGACGAAATACTAGTATTACAATTAAGACGAACATTTCTGGGGTTGATTCATGTTTACTTCTCTCGGTAGTGCACAGCTGTGCGCTTCAGCTTGTGAACTTCCGCAAAAAACCTCATGATGTTTGCATTTGTTGACGGGAAAGCTTGTAAGCGCCCCGGCTCCTCCTGCGCACGCCAAGTGCTTGCGGGACACACGTGAAGTCAAACAAAGAAAGAATTAAGAGTTTTTTGCTAACGTGGGCTTTTAGCAGTGACACTCGACTTCAAGATATCTGAGACAGCAATGAACATTTAAATTTTGATAAGTGAAAGGTGTGTAGAATTTCAACTTTATGAACGAGTTCCTCTCGAGAGCTTGTTCCAATTTACAAAAAAGTGTGTCGTGGCACTGCATTCAATCAAATAGAGTAAAAGAGGGAAAAAGAATTTTTGTGAGCTTCCATCTATCCAAAACTCTTGCATAGACAAAATGCGCAGCATGAGCAGAACTGTGAAAATCACTCTTCGGAACACTTGCAACAAATTATTGCTTCACTCGGTTCTCCACCCGCAATACAGAATCAAAAATTCCTTGAATGGTTAAAATAAGTTTTACTATTCTACAAACCGCCTTTCTTCGGACGCATGATTCTGAAAAAATAAACGCATTCAAATCAACATAAGGTAATTTTATTCATTTCATCATGGCAATTCATTTCTCACGGCATTGGCGATTAACGAACCCAAATGTCTTCATTCTTAACATATGATAGTGAAATTGAAAAAGCTTTTTAATCTTTCTTCATTCACTGAAATTAAGTCCTACAGATCAAGAAAAAAATTACAGGCATGCAGATCTTTTATTTCTGTAGTTTACCCAGCTTGAGGTTTTTAGCACATAATAACATCAAGGCTTGGAAAATACGCAAAGCGTAGCGACATTGGTAGCGGGAGATGAACCGAGAAGAACACAACCACAGCGAGCACCATCCACTCAAGTGACGCGACAAATGCGACAGCTTCAAGTGCCCCGCCTCCCATACATTTACTCCTTCACGCGATGGCCACAACCAAAGCGACACGGCCAGTCAGTCGGAGGAATGAATGTTCCTGTTTGAGAAAAACGAATTGGAACCTCAAGTAAGATTTGATCGCGAAAATTATAGTGTAAGTATTCCAATTAGATCAACGGAAATGAGACCTGGCCAAAAAACTAAAAAAGAAGTTATTGTATTTTTTTGCCTAGTTTTCGGTTCAAGCTGAACGCTATTTTAGAGATAAAATTTAATCAATGGTTCCCGAAGGAGGCTGGCACATTCATAAATGAACTCCACGTTTCTCAGAATAAAAAGGATTGAATACATAAGAAACTTTTCGCTTGTAAATTTTGCTCTCAATAACAGTTCAATAATTAATATTTACTAGAATTCGTTGCAATATCTGTAAAATTTCCCGGGGCTAACGAGCCTGCACAGCGCAAAAACGCATTTAAATGCAATACATCAGTAAATGTAAATATTCTAGAGCCTACAACAAATGAATATAATTTTATTAGTGGCCAAAACTCCATTTAATATTACAAAAACACAGCATTCATCATACAACTCATTACACTTCTCTTATTGATTGATAAATTAGTTTTAGCCTCCCTTACCACAACAAAGATGTACAAACAGAGGAAGGATAAAGGTACCATTTCGTATAGAGTAAAGGGAAAGGGGAATTTATACACAAGTTGTGTTTTCGCACAAGATTCCTGACGCATAGAAATTAGTCGAAAGGGAAGCTTAGGAAACAAGATAAAAGCTGAAGAAAAAGTCAGAGGTGCTGAAAAACAGGAGAGCAGTAAACTAAAAAAATATGGTCCTTAACAAAACAAAAACACTTTATTTCAATAAAAAGAAGGTCAACCTGACTTTCAGCTCAGCTCGGGACCTAACATTTTCTCCCTAGAAGTGTTAATTTTCAATAGAAACAATAATCGTATCCTACAGAGAGGAACTTTTCTTGCGAAATGGAAAGGGTTTTTCATTCGCAACATTTCATAGTAAAGATTTTGAGACAATGAGCAAAATTCATCAGAAGGAAATAGAAGAATCATGGGCTTCGCAATCAAGATGCGAGGCACGGGGCTCGAGAACACTACTACGGCAGGAGCACAAGGACGACACAGACATTTTCTAGAGAAACAAAAAAGTAAAGAAACTTAAAAAACGACGAAAATGTTAGAAAATTAAACTCTAAAAGCATTCTTCAGATAAAGATAACCTAAGTTGAGCATGAGGATCGCTGTTTCATTAAGACCCGCAGCACAAACAACGTAGCTATGAGCGAAGATCGACAGTTATGTCAATTACTTGAATAGTCTGAACGTTAACAGCAAGCTACACTTGATACACTTTACCTACTCACTGAGAACCCTAAATGATATCGACAAAATATCTTATAGGTACCAGAGCATACTGCATGTCAAGGGTATGTACAGAGGTTGAAGAATAATATGGAAACACCTATTAAAATGCGTGCTTGAAAGTAAAGTTTGACTTAAGCCAACCAAGTCTGAAGGCGGCACTGTTGTGTTTGCCCGCCAACGTCATCTGTTTGCTGTGCAATCCTCAATATGTTGCAAATGTCAGTCGTTTTCAGACAAGCGTTATGCGTGAAGTTGTGAGTGCATTGTGTCAGAGCTGAGTGAATTAGAACGAAGATAAATATTATTTGTTGGTGCTCGTAAGGAGGGTAGTTCCGTTACCCAGGTAGATCCGAAGTGTTAAAGGTTTTAATAGGCACCGTAACGTGATTTTACACCGGACAAACAGGAAAAATAGAAAAACATCATACGTTAAGTTACAACGCGTCCGAAAGCGTGTTCGATGATTGTTACAACCTGCCATATGCCATTAGACGAAAATTAAAAAGGTGATAGCAACCATAGTCGTAAGAGAATGTCGGACTCACAAACCCCGCTGCAGTACCAAAACAATAAGGGTGTTCCGTGGGTATAGTAGTAGGTTTTTTTACGAGTTTTTGATTTTTTCAAATTTTGTTGATCACAGCTGGTAATTTTAAATAACACAAACATTACTGAGTCAACAATTGCCACTTTCCGTACTCTCCAAAAATCAAAATAACCTAACGATAATTCTTGAAAACCAATCAACTCATGATGACTAGCACACAAGCTTGATTTTCAGAACTAAGTCACATTATTATTCTGATGACTTCAGTAATATCAACTCGCAGGCATCAATGAAACGTATTAAATTGCCAATACAAAATAGAATTTAAAAAAAATATATATCGAATAAAAGCATTCTCAGTGATAAAGTTAGAGAAGGGTAAACTCGCTGAATGGTAGGAGTGAGAAAACTATATCAAAAAGCAAAAAGCCCTAGATTTAATCCGGAGCTCAATCCCATTAATGAAGAAAGTCGCGCACACAGACACGCAAGCAAACACGCATGCCGCGAGGTCTGGGGTTTGGGTGGACAAGGCGAGCGTTGACTCTGGCAAGGCACCGTGGATGTGCAGCGCCACACTCGCGTCTCTGTGCAACACGCGACATGCTAATGAATATCAAGTCGGCCGCAAGTTGGCATCGATTGCAAGTGTGAGTGAGAGGAAATTAACTTTTGAAATGGATGGAACGCAAAAAAGGCTATTAATTTTCTTACTTTCAAGAAGACTGCTCTTTAGTTTAACCGGTAATGAAATAATGCGATTTTTAAATTATTTTCTGCTGTTATTTCATCGTAATTAATCGAACCATACTAACCACTAAAACGGTTTTTCCAAATATTGGCGTCGTAACTAATTATAATACTGACGAAAACGAAAGCTAAAAACACAGCATGCGCGATGGTTACAAACGGCACTGCTGCAATCCTAATAAAAATGACAGAAGACCCGCTCTCAAAAGAATGCATGCTTTGTCAGGAGGACGAGGCCCCACAATTCACAGCACCTGCAGCTCGACTGTCGACAGTTCATCGCGCACGTCATAAAATGATCAAATATGGAGCAGCATTCTACATGATGCAATCAAGTTGTTCCTCCCTTTTACAAAATTGATAAGAATACAAGGGAAGCTCAGATTATATATTATTTAGGGACGAAAAAAAAAGTCGGGAATATCAAGCAGAATTATAAAAGCAGAAAAATTAATCCATAATTGATGCTACCACACTGCAATGCCATTTTCTACTAGATGCATCAACAATTTTTTTTCAAAATACTTTTTTTTCCTGTCAGGTGGCTACAAAACATTTCCCCCTATCAGTTTCAATGAAAAGTTAGTTTTTGGAATCTTGCTTTAAAAAAAATTAAGTAATTTTTAGTTTATCTGGGAAACTCTGTTCTAGTCATTTTAGTAACTACTTTGATTTTCATTTAGAAATCGTTTATTACGGTCATCAGCACTCGATTAGCACGGAGGCGCATTTTGAACCACTTTGGGCCAAGCGGGTATACCTTTCAGGGAAGAATACAACGTTACACAAGACAAGCCACATCAGTTCTCCTGTTTCTGAGTATTCCCGTCACTCCGACAATGAGCTGAATTTCCTCACTGTCGTAACTCAGCTTTCAAGGGAACAGTACGAGGGAATCGAACAAAAATTCACCGTACCGGCATTTTGCTCCGATCGAACATTAGGAATATATTTAACAGTAAACAGTAAGTGCTTGCTTTTTAATTGCATACGCATCAGCTCAAGTGCGAGATTGTACATTTTTCTCCCTCACAATGAGTGAGCATCACGAAGCACTTTCGATTAATTAAAAGCTAACATATTTCGCTCACAAAGCGACACTGCAAAAAAATTGCACCCTAGAACATTTGTTGACCTATACCACAGTTGGCGGAATTATGTGTTTTTAATAGGATTTGAAAACATGAGCGCAAAGCCAGCCCAAGTTGAAGTTGAAATATTACTCAATTAAGCCTGAGAGTTAAGATCTATCAGTCTGCGAAGGATGGTCGGCCACAGGCAGCCGAGAGGCAGTCGTACTGTTTATAACTGCACCAGACTTTCATGGCTTCATGCACACATCCAGTGACAAGCGGCGGTTGTGTTGTACACACGCACACGCTTCTCGGGTTCACGCTCGCCATAGCAACGCTTGCTTTGTTTGCTATTGCGGCCGTTTCAGGACAAGCCGTGATGAGCCAACTGAGGCAATGTCAAGTTTAGGGCATCGTTAACACCAACAGGATCGTCACAACACATACGATGCTTCCCGCCGTGTGTACATACTAAAAAAGTAGATACGGAGCCCATTACCCGTACAATAGTTTTCAAAATCTCTGGTACGAAACAAGAATCAGTAGATTCGCGTCCAACCAATCCAAAGGTCAACAGAACACTCAACACTCTGCAACAAAGAATACTGGGTATCTCTTCTTAACCGATGATGTGTAAGTCCTGCAAGGCAGGATTTGACCATAAGTACAACTAGCAAAATAAATTCGAATCTTTGAAATGATCATATAAAGTAGCAGAATAATTTCACTCTTAACGGTAACAACTAGGTTTAGCTACGTCAAGACTTGTTCATATAAGAGTGAAAATATGTGCTATGATACAAACAGCCCACCTATAACATGAGGCAAAGAAACGGCCATTTAAAACCTTGTTGGCAGCTTGAACTGCAAATAAAATGCAAAATGCAACCACTACAGTAGTAGTCACTAATAGAACGAAACATTACATTTTGAAACGAAACGAACGAGATGAGCTCTTCCATCGCAGATCTCGTCAGTAGCACTAGCAGCAACTGGGTAGACCACTGCAGAAAGGGGCGACAAGGTGCGATTTTCTCCAGAAAAGGATGAGAAGGCCCTGTTTAGAGCGAGTGAAGGCCGGGGATTTGTTAGTGAGAGTCTCTGGAAATGCACTCGAGCAGAAGTAGCCAGACAATACCCTTGATTGGATCCCCTGCGAGGAGGCGGCGCGTCTTCATGAGGACATCACGCAATTTCAACGAAAGGTGCAAGAATCCAGAAATTTTGGTAATATCAAATATATATTATAGAAAACTAGGACACCACAGTGAATACTTGGACTGTGAGACACGTGAGATTTTCGATTCCGTAATTAATTAGTCTACATAGCGGAATTAGTTGGCCACGGACATTCGTGCATATAAAAGCACATAAAACATTTCAGAAATATATTAAAACAGTGAAAAGTAACAAATACTAAATGATGTAATTCAATTTTAATAAATTAATAAAATTGTATAGGTTAACAGCGCAAAATCGATCAATAAAAGACCCGAGTCACCCTCCAGGAAAACAATTTGGGGGATCTGCTAGGGAAAATTTAGAAGACCCAGGCTCCCCAACTAGGCAACAGGGCAAACAAAGTCGCCGAGCAGCCCCTCTAACGCAAGTTTAAAGATCGTGCACAGTATACGATGGTCTAGAAAATAATAAAAGTAGAAAGCCGAGCTTATCATTCACGAAATACTAACGAATTTCTTGAAGCTAAACAACATGTGTTATCTACAACTGACGTCCTAGTAACAAATTAAACCTGGAAGGAGTAAGCAATTTTACTGAATTCAAGAGCAAAAATTTATGGTTTACATCTTCCAAATATGGAGCCAGAAAGCTTCCGTGTACAAAATGAGAAAACGAACTAACACCCGCCGCTGATAAGAGTATGATCGGCCAAAGTATGTACTCGGTGGGAGGCTAAAAAGATGTCTTCAACACAGCACCTATTGTCTCACCAGATTAGATAAAGAAGAGAACGTCTTCACATAAACACCATAGCATGTTATTCCCGTGGGAATACGCGCGAATTCACAAATAATTGCACACGTCTGGTTCTGAAGAGAAAAATTATATAAAAATGAACTTGGCTTCCATAAGGGAAAATCTCATGCAATTTAAATTAGTACTTAAATGTTGCTATCATTCGCTACTAGATACCAAAGGCTCATAGTGAGCATTGGGGTAGCATTGCCTCATATGCTTCACTTTTTTCACCGCAGCCTCATGAAAGACGTCAAACACTTTCCCAGCAGTTGAACCAAATACTTTTAATGAAGGAGTTATCATGACCGCTTTTCTCAACATCCCAAAAAATGAAATTCACACACCATTGTTTGATGAAAAACTTTGAAAAATAATGAAATGCAGAAAAGGTAAAAAAAGGCACGAGTCGAAAAGTAATCAAACCACACTCGAGCGTGAGGAGTTCTACACCAAGTACAGATTTCTGCGTTGTCAGGTTTAGCGCTTTTAATTACATCGAAATAATAACCCAACGACACATACACCTGAAAATTTTTCATTCTACAAGCATACAGGAAGACATTCGTAAACTCACTGACATAAGTAAAAACAACTTGAGCGATTGAAAAGCTACACCATTAATTTAAGTTCCAAACTTCCTAGCCTTATAAGAGACAATCTCAAAAGAGCGAAAAGCAGGTACCATTTATTCTACTGTAGACTAGGTGACGAAAATTCTATACGAACGGGAAATACATGCACAAGGTATGTTTCCAACGAATATAAACAGTAAGTTAGGAAGGAAGAACTGACCTAAAAGTGATGGTTAAGAAAGCATGAAAACAAAAAGCAAAATGCGCACGAAAGTTAGAAGCCCGAAGACCTTTCTATACGCGAGATAACCTAAAAGCATCTTCAGGAGACAGAAGTCTCCATAACATAAGGTTGATACACCTGAACCAGTAAATTCTATGCTCCTGAGGAGGCTCATCAAATAATAGGTACCATGAGTACTTGTACTACGCAAATATAAACCAAATATGTAACAAATTACAAACATATTTTTCTTAGAAACTTACAACCCATAGGGCTGGAAAACTGAGATGTATCGAATAACCGACTACTGTCCAGTATCCGGCCTACATGGACGGCACGTCATTTTGACAGCTACTCTAAACCGCGGGTGATCTGTTCAGCAGTGATGCAGCACTATTGAAAATTCAAATTTTTTATTCGTGTGCGTATATGCTCAGCACCACAGAAATGGGCATCATTTGACAAAGTTTCCAATATTGAAGGAATGCCATCAGATAATATTAATGCAAAGGCAGGTTTAGTATCATTAAAGTGACACCAATAATTCGGGTTGAGACAATTTGTTTTATAATTTTTTAGTACCAACACTTGTTGGTGTCATATGCATTATAAAAAGAAAAGATTATTAGTTAGTTTAAGCCTCCCTATCCGCAACAAATGCGATCCAAAGAGAGGAAGAAGGAAGGCACCACTTAGTATGGAGTTAAGGAACGCGGAATCTATGCAGAAAGGACATAGAAACAGTAAGTTGCAAAAAGAAGTTTATGAAAAAAGATCAAAGTTAAAGAAGAAAGTAGTAGGTGCTGAAAAACAGGACAGCAGTGAACCGAAAAAGGTAGTCCTTAACATCACAAGAAACATTTTATTTCAACGAAAAGAAGGCCAACCTAACTTTCACCTCGGGATCTCACACATTTCCCCCCTGGGAGTGCTAATTCCCATAGATAAAATAGTTGTATCCTCCTGAGGGGGTCTTGTCGAACGAATTACCCATTCCCTCTCAGGAGCACACAAGTTCTGCCACTGTCCATTTCTCACAAGCGATTGCATGTCTTGGCCACCCGGTTGAAAGTGTCCATAGTAATGAAATATTTACAATACCAAATATGCCTATCATGCTTGGCCATCAAGACCGCTTTGAGAGACGAGCTTTATGACGGAACTGATGCCAGAATTACTTTCACCAAGCGCTATGAGAGATTCACAAACACCACAAGTTCAGTAATCACGCCATTTTCACAATGTTATCTCGGTGTTTGGAACCGTATACTGATATCTCGAGCAAGTTTTGAACCGCGGTCAGAAGGGAAAGCTCAAAGTTACATTACGAGATCACAATTCAATAAGGTAATTTTAAATCAAAATTAACGCTCTATTATAAAAGAAGACTATAAGACTAAACTTAAATTAACGTACAAATTCTTCAATGTTTGATCCTATTTCCAGTAACAAGCCTCAGTAGTCGAACAGAGCTTCTCGCCGTAATACAGCAGAATCATCATACGACATATCCCCCATGAAAGGAGTTTCGACAAGCTACTCATTAACAAAGCTATCATACAGGATGCTACATTGATTACGTGACTGACAGTAATAAGGGAATATTTAACTACTCCAGTTAATCCCTAGCTTCTGAAGATACCAACGTCGAACAGCTCGCGGCATACACCATCTGTTCCCAGTCTCTATAGTTCAATACGGAACGGACGACTGCAGTTTTGAAAAAAATTAAAGATTCATAATTCGGGGAGTACGCCAATGAGATTAAGAGCGATCAACTTCACAGTCTCTTTTTTTTTCAATTATGTAGAGACTCCAGCAAAAAGAAGCGAAATATTGGTATCCCTTGTGTGGTAAGCAGTCAATATATGCATCAACATCTTGATATATCCATCCCTGGAAAAACTGAAATAAATTGACGAAATCCATCCCAAGTAAAGAAAAAGCTTCCGACATCACTCGGTGCCCCAACTTCCTCATTGTGTGGCCCACAGCCTCGTGTTGTAGCATACAACACAACCTAACCATCACTTCATCTCGTCTTGGACAGCTATCAGTCTATATCAAAATCTACTCTTTGAGGAACTATTCAATACTTTCCTGGTTTTAACGACGCTTCATTTGAAATAAATTGATTTTGAAAATAGTTATGTATTTCATTCGGTTCCTACAGAAATTCTTCAACAAAGTTTTCATATTTCTGTTAGTGATGTACCGATACCATTTTTTTGGCCGATACCGATACCCATTTTTGGCCGATACCGAGACTCCGATACTTGAAAATACCGATACTTTGACCGATACTACTACCGATACCGATACTTTTACAATTATATTAAAATAAAACCATTACAAGAACGAACATGGGTGCTATAATAAAATTATTCAATAATATATCTGATAATATAACAATATTGACAATAAAGTTTTTGATTATTAATAATAAAACTGCTCTTGCTCTGTTAACTATATTGTTTAAAAAAACACGAAATGAAATCCATTCGATCGATTAGCGTTTCTAATCGTATTGCAACGGAATGTAGACTAGCTCTAATAGCAACTGGTTCCAAAAGTGGACCAAA
>JACJUY010000275.1:110325-155053 GCA_014220935.1 Platorchestia sp. MABIK
ATTTTTATGATGAAATACGTATTATGGGAAAGTATCGGTAAAGTATCGGCCGGATTTTGCCGATACCGATACCGATACCAGTAAAATGACCGATACTTGCCGATACCGATACCGATACATCGGTACATCACTAATTTCTGTACACGATTTTTCCCACAAATTCCAATTTGATCTTAGAATAGATTTTTTTTGGCTGATCAAATGAATAACAGTAGAGACGCATCATTTTTTTGCTCTACTGACTGCATTTTACAATTAGATCAATAATTCATGTGTGTCTACCAAGTTAGAGCATTTCCTTCAACCATATCCTCACTTAATGTTGACACTTTTCTAAAATTGGAAAATCATGTAAACATGCCTCAACTCAATATTTGTCGGACCTGTAATTTTAATTCGAGGGAGCGGCACGCAACGCTACATAGTATGAAAGATTTAGGGTATCATGGGGCAACGAGTTCACTGGGGGTAATGGGCCCACAGCGGGTTTGTCGTCAGGTATGGCAGATATTGGCTCATGGGCTCTAGCGTCGTTCAACCGCTTCACTGGGACTATGTGTTCTGATTGACGTTGAGTTGGAAGGTTGTTCTGGTGAGTTATCTAGCGATAGCTGTTTTATCATAACTAGAAGTTTTTTCACTGCTAAATAAAACTATTTTTAATCAATGTACTTAAAGCTACTTAAATACTGTGAACTATATTTTGAAAGTATTGTTTATTAGGATAATTTTGAGATTAAGTTGAGACTATTAGCTATTAAATAAAATTTTGACGCAAGGTAAATAAAAATGGTACCTAGTGGGGCAATGAGCCCAGGGTGCCCAAGGGGCAAAGCGCCCAGGGCGGGTTCATTGCCCCTCTGTGAAGTTTTGTGTATTTTATAGTTATTTATGTCACCTTATCTTACTTTACAGACAAAACATGGTGCGGAGTTGTAAAAAGAGAACGAATATGATCAATTATTTTTGAGTTGAACTCCATAATGCATTGGAGAAAATTCAAAGTGGCAAATTAATGAACTCCACAAGTGCAAAGTTCAAAATACCGAGAAAAACGCTGCGGAGACACAGAGACGGTAAGGTGAGGCAACCTGGAGTCCCTCGTATAGGGAGGTAAGGACAGATCCCTCCCTGAAGATGCTGAAGTTGCAATTGCTGAGTGCATTAAAGGTATGCAAAAAAGAAGTTCGGACTAACATGCACAGATGCGAGGAGAATTGCGTTCAACGTTGCTGATCGACAAAATATAAATCACCCATTTAACAAAGAAACCGAAATGGCTGGTTGAGATTGGATGAATAATTTTATGAATTGACATAACTTAAGCATTTGTATTCCTTTATCAACTAGTTTGGAACAAGTCGTTGGCTTTAATAAGCCAAAAGTTAATGAGTTTTTACGGCCTTGGCTGAAATCATGAGAAAGTAAAAATTCCCTGTGGGGTGTGCGGGGAGCCTTTTGTAAATAGTCGGTCTCGAGAGAAATTGATCCAATGTATGGCGTGCTCAAAATGGGCTCATCAAGACTGTACAGCTCGTGATCGAAGGTATATTTTCCGAAACTGCGATAGCGAATAAGATCATTGATAAAATATAATATTTATTGTTTTTTCATTACACTAGCAACTGGTTGAATTATATGCTTTTCTCGGTATTAGTTGTTTTCCCGAACTATATGATATACTTTTTTGGTCAAGGATATATTTTTTCTAGTCATTAACAATTTGATGAATTAAACATTTTTCAATATACTTCGATTATGTTGAACTGTCATATGTAGTTTTATTATCATTAAAATATAAGGAAAACACTATTAGGGTGTGGGCGCCTTGCCCAAAGCCCATGGGTCCATTGCCCAGGGTCGAGGCAATGGGCCCATTTTGACACTTTTTAGAAAATAATTTTCCAAGATATTCTGAATTGATCTACAGGCGTTTAATTCATACTATATATTCCCCAATAGTAGTTGAAATTTTTAAAAAATAAGAACGACCTAGTATCAATGGTAACTTTCTCAAAAATCCACTTTTAAAAAAAGGGGGTGGCCGCTGCCCCGTGTTACCCTACCACGATAAATTTGGCCATCAGGGGTCTCTTATTAAGAATTGGGATTAAGTGAATCCCTTGCCCTCAGGTCTGCTTGCGGTAACCAACATTCAAACTATAATAAAAGTTCCGTTCGATTATAGCATGCTGAATTTGAACCTCCTATTCTGAACTACGTAATATAAAAAACTTTCTGGAATAAATTGTTGTCGATTGAGTTATAGATTTTAGAATAGTATTTATCGATTCGACACAGCATCCTTCAACAATGGAGAGATTTACTTTGGTTTGTGGACAGATTAAATTAGATTATACGTTAACTTGAGCCTCCTAACCGTAATAAAGGATTCTCAAGAGAGGAAAGAGGACGGCACTATTGCAAAACGATGGATCATAACAAAACAAAAAACCTACTTTATTTCAATAAAAAAGAAGGCCTATCCAATCATTAGCTAGACACATCACACCTTCCTCCTGAGTTCACCAATAGTTGTACGTCCTGAGAGATGGTTCTGGACAACAATCAGAGATGATTCTCAAGGAGAAATGGTTCCTCAAGTTTGTACCAGCATTATTTCCACATGAGCACCCCAAACAAAACCTCATCCCATTTGAAGACGAACTATTGACTAGGCAGCTCGAGTTAGCTCTTTTGCAACCGCAGTTCTGCACACAGGAGTGAGGGGCACTTCAGGTGGTAGTGAGTGATATAATTTATTGTCTTTCCAGTCGATTTTCCTAAAAACTGGGAAAACTTTCGCACTTCAACATGGGAATCCCTGTCGGGAAAAATCGATTTTCAGCATAAATATATTTACATCATTTCACGGTAAACGGAAGGAATTTTCACCGGTCAAGTCTGTCGTTGGTCACTATAGGCAAAATTATGAAAATTGAAACAGCCTAATTATGTCGACAGAAACGGGAAACTTAGCCACCAGTTCACGAATACTTCTCACATCTGAACTGTTAGTAGCAATAGAAATTGATAATGTAGACCTAGCACTATAAATTATAACCTTCGCTGATAAGGTAATTTTTCCTATATTTTTATGGCAGTATTTCTCATCATTTTTTGCATCTAGAATTTACCATAAAAGTAAACCTTAGCGAATACATGTCAGACCACCACAAGCAAGCGTAAAATTATGAAGAGATGATAGTTGAAGTCACAGTTGGACACACGTGGCGGAATAGGCGGCGAATGTCGGTATGATGAAAAGGTAAAATTAGCAGGATATACGACAAAAAACAACAACACTTGTGCACGGCAATTGATTGTACACTGCGCAGATGTCTTCCACAAGGAAGACACAGCAAGGACAAAAGGAATGATACAGCCTAACAGGGCGTGTTCTTCTCTAAGAGCTACTCGAAGCAACCTTCCTCAAAAACATAACTGAGAGAGTCGGCTGCGTGGTGCTAGAGATGTCACTGAGCAGCGCTACTTCCAAAATGCACTCGCTCCATAATGAAGACAGGCACCAAATGCATCAGCATGCATAGAGTGGAGTGCAATAATACTACGTTCTCTTCAAGGAGCGCGAACTCCAAACACTTTGAAGAACAAAATTCTTGCTACAACACTCCATCCGGGAAGATCTTGGTCAGAAAAGGCCGTACACATCTTCACCAATGTAAAACAATACACGCCGTACTAGTGGCGCTGCTGTCGCTTAAATCTAACGAGATCGATCAAAATTGACCGACATATACAGTGAGGTGAATTAAGTGTTTGGACAGAGAGGAAACTTATTTTTGGTTTGTAGGTATAACTGTAACCTATGAAACTAATAATACGAGAACAGCATTTCAGTAACTAAAGATTTCAGTAACTAAAGATTAGATTAGATTGTAGATTACATTAAATATTAGTTTAAGCTTCCCTAACCGCTACAAAAAAAAGCGTATCGATGAGAGGAAGTGAGAAGGCACCATTTAGTATGGAAATAAGGGAATGCGAAATCTATGCAGAAGGGGCATAGAAACAGTAAGTTGAGAAAGAAGTTAATGAAACAAGATAAACGTTGAAGAAAAAAGTATTAGGTGTTGAAAAACAGGATAGCAGTGAACCGGAAAAAGGTGGTCCTTAACATAACAAAAAACACTATGTTTCAACAAAAAAAAAAGACCTACCTAACTCTCAACTCGGGCCCCCACATATTTCCCCCTGGGAGCGCTAATTCCCATTGATACAATAGTTGTATCCCGCTGAGCGGTTTCAGTAACTAAAATATGAAATGTTTTGAATGCAAATAATTGATGCAGCATTTTAAGAAATAGGTGGAGAAAAAAGTATTTGGACGGTTGCAAAAAAAAGCTTAATATTCAGTAGAACCTTGTATGGCAGCACTTACTGCTTTTAAACGATTTTTGTAGGTTTTTATTAGGTCCTGACAACACTGCAAAGGAATTCTGTCTCACTCCTCTTCGGTGAAAGTGTTCAATTCTTCAAGGTTTGAAGACCGTCTTGCATGAATTCGCTTTTTCAGGATTCGACATAATTTTTCGACTGTGTTTAAGTCTGGCTATTGGCTAGGGCATTTTATCAGTTAACATCCTTCTCTACAAACCATTTTTGTGTTGCTTTAGCAGTGTGTTTTGGATCATTATCCGTTGAAACAACCATTCATTCAGGGGTCACGACTTTTCTGCCGTCTATTGCAAATTACCATCTTAAATCTGTCTGTATTAGGCACCATTCATTCTTTCATCAACTATTCCTAGTGTTTCTACACCACTAAAAGAAATGCACCTCCTGATCATGTTTCCGCCACCGTGTTTCACTTTGTGGTTGGTATTGTTCACATCATACGCAGTGCCATCATATCGTCAGACGTGTGTTGCATCATTGCGGCCAAAAAGTTTAATTTAGCACTCGTCCGTTCAAAGAAATTGTCCTCTTTATTTAAGGGTTCTTTCGTAAAATCCAATCTTGATTTTAGGTGCCTCTTCTTCAACAAGGCAGTCTTACGAGGCCTCCGCGACTGAAGATCCTGTCGGTGAAGTTCGTTATTTATTGTCTGCTTGCAAACGTTAGTGTAAGCCTTGCTTAGGTCTGTTTGGAGCATTTCTAGTGTAACAAAGAGATCAGACTTAACTGTACGCAACATCTTTCCCAAACTTCTTTTAGAAATTTTCCGATGAGCTCCCGACCTCGGCATATTTGTCGTAGTCCCTGACTCTTTCCACTTTTTCACAATGAAACGTACTGAACAAAGAGAAACATTTAATACTTACCTACAGCTTTTGTGCTTCTTAAATTCAGAAATTATTCGCTCTTTCGTGTATTCTGTCAGCCCCTTTTTTCTTTGTCATGTTGCAATGTTATCACATCGAGATCTCGTGCAACAACGACAGCAGTCAGACTGTTAACCTAACGAAACCTTTTAGTGTTTTTTAGTTGACTATCAAGGCTCATAAGCAATTATTTTTCTAGAAGTACAAAATTTGGGGACTTTTCCGAGAAGGATAAAAACTTCTTAATACTTTTTCATCAACTACTAGCTAAAATGCTGTGTAAATTATACGCACTCGATATACATCAAGTTTTGGTTAGTGGAATATGTTTATAGGTGCTACTGCTATCATATTATTAGTTCCATAGGTTACTATTTTACGTAAATGTCCAAAAAATTAAACTTTTCTTCATGTCCAAACTGTGTTCAAACCAAACACTGTATAGAACTCTGAACCTAACATATAAAATGGACTCAAATCGATGTATATCTCGGCCCGTTATTGGCCCAACGAGAACATAAAAAATCGCAATTTCCAAGATGAAGCGAGGCATATTTTTTCCAAAATAAATTATAAACGAAGAGCGCATGCTTAATTTTCAAAATTGAAATTCCTTAAGTCCCCTTATACAGGAAAACATCAAGGCAATGACAACAAAACTAAAAAAATCTGTCTCGCGAAGAAATGAAAAACAACGGAATCTCGTGCAAGAGAATGAACGAGGAGGCCGATACCGAAAGAAGGGAGCAGTACTTCATCGACCGATCGAGGTTTTTCAAAGGGCAGAACAGTGGGACGACGAAGTTTATTTTGAGGCAAGGGGCGTAATCCTTTTGGAGAAACATTTTGTGCGCCTTCAGTCGAGTTTAGGCCACACTTAGGTGTGGCAGTAAAGCAGCGAAGGCTCGTCGACACGAGACCGCGGCGGCTCTCCAGCCGCGGCCGACACAAACAGATGACGGCCTGTGTGACGGAGGCGAAGTCACCCAGGGTCGAGGAAAATAAAATAAATAAGATGCTTGTGCACTAAAACTTGAGGAGATTGGAATTTACTGTATATTCTTACAAACATATATTTGAATACAGACAGAACCACACACATTGGACGAACCACTCAATCCCGATACACACAAATCTACGATTCCTTAATAAATTTGCATTCATTCATGAATATTTATACTCCAATATAACGAATACTGCGTCGCTCGCAGGTAAGAAAATGAAAGGAATATTTCAGCAATTAGAAAACACAACTTCGTAGATCATAAAAGGGTAATGGATGACGCTGCATCACAAAGGAATATCTTGCTCAAGAAACGAGCATTGCCTCCACAAATGTTGTAATAGGATCAACAGTTTATAGGGCCTATGAATATATTCTCGCACGGCAGCCGTCGAAATATGCAGTCCCTCGTAATGAAAATGAAATAATGACAATGATACATGGAAATTCAAATCCCTGTGGCGTTCTGTATCCTACAGATAATATCATATAAATCTACGTGAAACTCAAGTGCCTCGATTCAAGCCAAATTTCTCCAAATGCAAGCAAACGGATTACTTGGGCAGGTTACAAATGTCTGATAAATACAACAATTATGGGAAAGTCATTGTTTCATAATTTTAGACATATCACAAATTAGAAAAATTTCAGTTTTTCAAATGGAGTCCTACACTGAGCTTAATATCGTAGCGAAATTTTGCATCAAAATGAAACATGCAATAATTGCATAATCGATGAAGGGAAGCTTGGATTGATTTTTGACGCTCGGTTTCATCGCGTGAGGGGTATGGTTGGAATGAATCAATATCAGTAAAAAGTAGACTAGAAAAATATTAGGTATTAATTATACCGGCATTTCATGCTCAGGGCTATTCAAATACCTTACATTGACACTCAGGTTTTGATCTTAGCGATAGATAAATGACTGCCTTGTATAGTTTTTTGATGAAATATTAACACACACAAAAATACTCTGAAGATGGTAAATAAGAAGTAGCTCGTATTTTATAAAAACAATTTTTAACAGACAAGTCAACTTTTATGAAAAACGAAATCCTAGTACGCTAACAAAAAGTGGCAGCATTTGAAAACGTACTGGCTACGATTGATTGACGAATTCAGGACGAAAGGCGGTGATAACATGATGGAAAATTATCGGTTTCACAAAAGGCACAAAACTGGGATCGATTTTCTATAACACTATGTCTAACATTCCGGCCCTGGCGCTCTCCACATCATTATCGCACCACAACTCCCGGCTCCACGGCGCCGCACCGTGATGTTGATCAGCCAACATCATTAACGAATCGGAGCTAACAACGCATCGCGGAGCGTAGTAACATCGAAATTAATTTTCACAACTTCGGTGACAAATCTAGAAACTACTTGAACGCATCTTTATCCACTTTGACCAGCATTTCAACTGAATATTTTCTTAAAATACTGCTCAAAATTAACAACTCATCTCTTAATTCCAATGCCAAGAATTTATAAAATACCTACGAGAAATCGTTATGACTAACACTTTTTAGGCAATGGCATATCTTAATTCAACGCAAGAACACACCATTATCTTTTTGGCCAACACCACTTAATCAGTAGAAGTCGAATTTGCAAGAATAATTTCTACTCCGCAATCCATCAAACTGACGATTTAAATAGGTAGAGTTGCGGCTAACACGAAAATCATTCCCATCTCATTACTGGAGCACTTTGCAGATCTAGTGTTACATGAAAATTTGCAGCTACCTCCATCAGTAACGTTAGCGCAGGCTATGACCTAGCCAATGAGTGTACAATGTCTTCCGGCGCTAACCAGTTTCACGGACGAATTTTCTTCTCGAAAGGTGGAATTTTGGTTGCATAAACATTTGACTTGCTACCTAAATATTCAGTCGCATTAATTATTATTGAACATCATACTCGCTTACTGAGATCATCAACTGCGAAGTAACGCCCACAGAAGAAAAACTGCTATACGAAGCATGGCACCCGTGGAGAGAGGTCATGAGCACCATGAAACGAAAGCCTTACTCAGAGAGAGAAAATTAGAAAAGGAAATGTTAAACTAGGTTCCTCAAACTTCAACTTAAAAAAGCGTAAAACAAGTTCTGTTGAGTCTGCAGTAATTATTTTCAGAAAATATAGTTATCACTGATTTCTTAACGGAACGCTAATGAAAGCGAGCACTATCAGGTATAGGTAGAATTCTTCTCCCTTCCTTACTCTATTGGAGCTCTAAATATATCCTTTACCTGAATCTTTCAGGAGCGCTAAATCTCACCAGGTACGCTGAAGGACGAGCACTAAAGCATTAACGCACATTTCTAGTGAGTAAAGCTCAAAGCCATAGGGCAAGAAAACATCTTACCGTCTCATAAAAATTCCATTCTTATAACTATTTTTCTCGTGTAAATGGCGAAAAACGTCGAAATTTTCCGCACACTTTTTAACCTTCGAACCTACGCAACAAAGACATACGTTCAGTCGTCTGCACAAGAAACTATTAAATATTGATATTCTCTTGAAGATATTAATGCAAGGATCATTTTACAAAAAACAACCATTTAAAGTCAGCAACCAAATGCAAGAGTTTTATCCTTAGAAAAATCATCTTTTTAGACCCCAAAACCAAACCAACTTGAGTGAAGTTCAAGGTAGAAATACGTTAAAATGTAAACAGATGATTAGTATAAAAAAAAGCAGCGAGTATAGTACACAACACTGGAAACCATCATTTGACTGAAGATCGAGTACAACACAGAACACAAAACTTAGAAAACTACGTATATGGCAAGACATGTAGCCCGGCTTTTACGCTGTGCGACAAACAAGAGAAGCATTTCAGGGTTTATAAGAGATTCAAGGAGCGTTAATGAAGAGATGTTGATGCGAGGGAGGAAGCAAACTGCTCCACAGAGGGACCGCGCCCCTTGATCCCGAGTTGCTACACTGCAGCGAGAGGCAATATCAGACCACAGCAAACAGCAGACGAGGGGACGGTGCCGACACGGCCATGACAAGCACAGTTGGCCACAGTTGATTACAGCTTCTATTTATAATTAAGATACGATAAAAATGAAACTCCTAACAAATAACTGTAAGGGCAAAACCAATGATGTAAAATTGAACTTACCACACATCATAATTAGGTTTACCGCTCACCGAGCAACAGCGATGGCGCCTGCATTACAGAGGACAAAATAAGAAGTAGGAAGCACTTAAGTCACTTTTCAAGAATTTTCCTAGAAAGAAGAGGGAAAATTTTAGATAACGCTATAAATAATAACTTCGTTAAACTCTTCAACGCCCCAGAGGAAAAGAAAGCCCTCATACGAAAATAGCTTAAATATGTTGTTTTTCTGCTAAAATTTCTCCTTCAACCTTTTTTTCGAAGTACGCAACCAAGCGGCGATTACTTTCTCATTCTGACGTCAGTGACAACCTGATGCCAAATCCAGTCGAATAATGATGGTTGTGAAAACGGTAATCTGAATACAGAAATGCTGATGTTAAACGATGAAGCCTTCCTAACCACAACCAAAGTGTTCTCAAGAGAGGAAGGCACCATCCAGCATGGATTTAGGGAACAGGGAAATTAAGGCACACAGTGTGTCCCCACACCCTCAACAAAGGAACAACAAAATTGGAAGAAGTTTATAAAGTAGCAGCGTTATAAAAAAAAAATCATAGGAGCCTAAAAAAGAACAGCATTGAACCGAAAAAAGATGGTTCGTCACAAAACATTTCATCAAAAAGAATGCCCATAAAACCTTTAGAAAGAGACTTCATTTCGTCCCTTGGGAGCAGGACAGTGAAACTATTAATATAAGAAGTCACTGATGATTTAGAATAACGCGGGTCAAGTAGAATGTGAACAACTTGTAAAACCATAATTAACCAACCAATAAATGGTAGGGTACCTCTGAAGTACGTAAAATACAAGGTGGGGTACGCATAAAACACGGTGAGGTACCTCCGAAGTACGTATAATACACGGTAAGGTGATCGTTACAATAATAGAAGATAAAGTACTTCGAGACAATGTATACAAAATGAATCGAATTACCTTTGTTACCAAAAAGCACAATGCCTAAATCTACACATACATAACGTACCTCGTGGTAACAAATCCATGAATTGGACGACAAATTAAAAGGAACAAGTGGTTTTAATTGAAAATTTCTCTGTACCATCATCAGCTTGCGAGCGTGTGGGAGCAGTTTGAACACAAGAAAACGGATGCTCAGTTTTAATGTACATGTCCCAACCGGCCACTGTATTTGGCATCCACATAAGTGAGGTGTCACAATTTATCTATTATCGCTGACTTAGCTTCGAAACCCCAAAAAAAATACGGAAAAAAATGTTTGCACCAAAATAAATTTCATCAGCTGTGCTAATTGAAGCTACATCAGCACCATGAAAGCATGCTAGCTGAGCTGAATTATTTTTCTCACAGTGCAACCTATTCATTTCTTTCAGGTACACGATAAGGGTCTTCGTACGAGTAAAAATATGAATTCCAGCGGAATACCTCAAGTCCCAATTTGTGCCTACATTGGCAAAAGACATTTATCAACAGCGTAAAAAATAGCAATTATCCTTTTGGATCGCGGTCAGGCACTTAATGTTAACCTGTTACTCCCGAGCTCAACATTGGCCGTACTTTCGCCGTGAATAAATCTTCATTTTCATAGGTACACCTCGTCCATCCTGGGAGAAAAATAATTAGAAAAAATCACGCATTTAAATCCAAATCCATTTCGTAGGTGTTTCACTGAAGTAGAATTGGAGAATTACGGCTTCCAGATTCACAAAGGTACACTGACACTGTTCCAAATGGCGAACAGCGTAAAAAAGAGAATTACAGCCAATTGAAGGTGTGTGTGACGTTTTACTCACGCAGCAAAAAGTAGCGCACACACTCAATTCGGCGTCTTCGGAAGCACGATATGTAAACTTCAGCTCAGGCACTGAAGGTGTTCAAGTAATCTATGACCGAAAGAGAAATTTGAATAGGTATACGCAAACGACTCCTTTATTATTCGAAATAAAGTCATGGCAGTACTGAAACGCAGGCGTAAAAACCAATGCGAGTGTCAGTATCATCAATATCGTCTAATCTAATGGAAATCTGAGCGTCTAGAAAAGAAACAATCAGAAAAAGTATATGATATAAATGAGTAAATTTATCAGCCCCAAGAAAAAAGATGAAGTACAGTAGAGACACATCTGCCCAAACTAAAATCGTAACAGACTTCGAATGAGTGTTTTATTTGACTCCGAGCCTTAGCTGAAGGCCAATTCACAAGAAACGTCAGGTGTTCATCCAAGAGAGACGGAGAAAAGCTCACTATTCATCACATCCGTGTCCTCATGAGCGCATAAAATGCTTTGTCAGAGCATTGAACCCATTGAATGACGACTTCGTCAAGGACCACCAAGGTATATCACTGCGAGAGATAAACGGAAATGTTGCTATGTAATGCGTGATTAATTAAACACATTGAATTCCATCGCAACTCATAAACATAGCCTGGGCAGTACTTTCATGGGAGTGTCAAGAAGTCATCAAGTGAACCCAATGCTCTGGCACAGCGATGTCCGTATAAGCAAACATTTTGAATTTTACTTCCGTAAACATGTCACTGTGGGAAAAGTCTCCGAGACATAGACAGTCAAAGATTTTCAAAGCGTAGAAATTGCATTGCAGCAGACGATGCTTATAACTACCACAATCCAGAATCATTTTCGCAGTTAAATTCAATCATTTTCACTTTCATGAACGCATTTTTATTAATTGATGTAATTTGCAATAAATAAAGGATATGCATTACTACATTCTACGAATACTGTGACAGGTTTTTTCACTTAGTACAACTTAAGCGATTCATTTTACGCCATATTGCAAGGTGCTCACAACAATCAACAAATTTATGAAACCAATCCATAAAAGTGACATCATGATGAGCACAGTGCTTTCGTCCTTGAAGTTGAAGCCTCAGAATGCGGTACTCAAAAATCCTGTAGCGATTAATTGATTGATAATAAGTTATGCTCAGCCTCCCTTAACACAGTCTGAAGTCTGTTCAAAGAAGAGAAGGATGAAGGCTCCATTAACTATAGAGTTAAGGGAACTCGGAATTTGAAAACAAGGTGTGTTCCCTTACAGAATCCCCTGCGCATTTGAACCGTTGAGATGGAGGGTTAGGAAACAAGATAAAAGTTGAAGAAGATAGTCAGAGGTGCTGAAAAATTAGGACAGGAATGAAATTTTATACAATTATACAATGAAAAACAGTAGCGCTGCAAATGAGCAAACCAGGCTGTCCCAGCCAACTTTGATCTAATAGACGAACACAGCCTCCCTAGCTAGGGTCACACAATCAATGAAACAGAAATATGCTAAAAAATTAATGATCCAGCAGTAAAACTAGTAAAAACGAAGTCACATAATTCTTCGGCCGCCCTTCTCCCCGCAGCCCGGAAGAAAAAAATGCTTGCTCAGCACAAATGCATTAGCGTCGCTCCCGCCCAGACACTTTGCTTGATCAAACCGCCGCGATGGGAATGCGTACGCTGAAAGTTTTATTAGAGTGAAAAAATCGCCCAATTTAAAGGCAAAAAATTCTTAATCCCGATTAGGGAAACGCTTTTAAGTATTAAAAATATCAAACGAGACGAACGATGGCCTCGAAAGAATGGCATTAAAGATTCAATCGTAATATTTAGTCTACACAGAAAACGCTATGGTGAAAAGTTCCACATAGCTGCATAGATGAAGGCAAAATTGTAAACCAACGTACTCGTGCACTTTCATCACATATCAGAAGCGCAACGAAATTGTCTAGGAACTGATGCTTAAGAATTAATGCTTAAAAATTTGAGCGAGCATAAAAAAGTTTCTATGAAATAAATCTACCTTGAATTTTTTTAACCATACAAGATAGAGCCCTTTCAGATAAAAAGACAATTGTTTGAGAAATTGTATTACTCTCATTCGATGTCTCGTTCACTCAAAACGCACATCCCACAATGCAAGTTTTAGTGACTCTTCGGCCTCCATAAAAGACGAACCTCAACAAAGCTCAGCAGTATCAATGTCCCGCACGCGTCTGACACCGTCGCCACTCTCGACTGCTGTGTCACAAGTGACACAACGTTTTTCACGCCAAAAATAAATTCGGTATTGAAAACTGGGGACGAATTCTAGACGTTCCTTCTCTAAATTCTAAGTATGAAACCAAAATGACCGTTTAAAAATACAGTACAATGAAAATAATTACTTCCGGACTAAATTTTTGAGAGATTCCAAAAAAGGAATCAAATAATACTTAGAAAAAAGACAAGCATTTTGAGCATAAATTGAAGCTTAACAATATCAGTATTAAAACGCGTGATAGACTCGAACGACTGCAGACGGATTTAATCGACTAAGAAACAGGCTGTGGTAAGCAATAAGGAAAAGCGATCGAGAAGAGGAATTGTTTGTCGGTAACTTGATTGCATTGAGAGTTTGCTGCACGGCGCTGGACGTTGGCTCGTCACACACGCGTCGCCTCCATCCACGAGTCCCTCTATCGTCCTCTATATAAACAGGACAAAGCGTATGTGGTTTGCTATTCTCGCTCCATGTTGACGGTAAAAATACATGCAAAAATAATAACAAATGTAACTAAATAGCCAATGAAAAAAAATGGTCCCCCTGAAACAAGCGCCCTAAAGTCTTGTCGGATAACTGTAAATCGAAAAGCACATAAATGCAAACAAATCTTAATTACAATTGTACTTTTTCTGTGCGTAAGTTTCTACGCTTAGATATTGCTAGATTTGAAGGGTTCAGGTTATAAGCAGGCTTGAACAAAATGAGATCTGAGCTATACAAGTTACCAAATTTATAATTTAAGAGAAAAGTGGTACTACTCACCAACGATTTAATGCAGAAGCAGGCAGTCATGAGAGGTCTCAAATTAGCGAGTCTTACGTACGATCAATATACATCAACTGCGAGTGAAACAGGTAAAATTTATCAGTAGAAACTTATAAACGGAGAGCGCTGTTAATATTGAAATCATATTTATTAGAACTTTACAAGGTCTTAGAATAAAATATCCACAAAGAATCTATTCACTCTGTAAAACATTTCGGAGACCAGCTCCATCCTCAGCAAGTCATTCTGTAAAGAATAATAAAATTGAGGAAAGGAAAAATTCAGTCAAATCTAAAAATCTACATACAAATTTGCAGGCGAAATGAACTATTTGAACTATTAAGGACAGGCTCTCCTTTAGCTATGTATAGGGACTCTAAAATCTACAAGTCTGATTGATACGTAAAATTTTTAAATCATTTTCTGCTGTGCGGTCGCAGCACTGTTCACTATGAAGGCGAATAGACGAATGAGGCGATTGGGTAAACATTCTTCCACTACAGTAGCTGATTCCACGATGCTGGGTAATCCTAAAATAAAGTGGCAAAGTCGTCACGCCGACATAGCCAGATGTACACTCTACACAACTAAACTTATAGACAACGGATGCCCGCATTCGCTTCGGAATCACGTCCTTGTAGCGGAAAAATGAGCCAACTTTGGGAGAATTGACGGCAATGATACATAGTTTCAGGCAGTAAAATGACGTTTAAGAAGGGTCTCCAAATCTCTTGACATCTTATCAGTAAAATCTTCAAAATACGGGAAAACACAATATAGACGTGACATTGGCTCTAGAAGAGTACTTGTTATTGAATATTTTTAAGCCAGAAATTTTTTAATTTGAACATGAACTATAACTCAAATTAAACAATTTCTGGCTGAAAAATATTCAATAACAAGTACACTTCCAGAGCCAATGCAATGTCTATTTTGTGTTCTCCCGTATTTTGGAGATTTTACTGATAAGATGTCAAGCGATTTAGAGATCCTTTTTAAACGCCATTTTCCTGCCTGAAACTATATATCATTGCCGTCAATTCTCTCAAAGTTGGCTCATTTTTCCGCTACAAGGACGTGATTCCGAAGCGAATGCGGGCATCCGTTGTCTATAAGTTTAATTGTGTACAGTGTACTTCTGGCTATGTCGGCATGACGACTTTGCCACTTTATATTAGGATTGCCCAGCATCGTGAAATCAGCTACCGTAGTGGAAGAATGTTAACCCAACCGCCCCACTCGTCTATTCGCCTTCATAGTAAACAGTGCTGTGATCGCATAGCAGAAGATTTTAAAATTTTACGCACTGCACCGAATGAATTAGACTTGCGTATTTCAGAGTCCCTATACATAGCCAAAGAAACGCCTGTCCCTAATATTACAAATAGTTCATTTCCCTTGCAAATTTATATGTAGATTTTTACTGAAAAAAATTGTGTTCTTTAGATTTGACTGAATATTCCTTTCTTCAGATTATTAGATTATTAGTTAGTTTAAGCCTCCCTATCCTCAACAAATGAGATCCAAAGAGAGGAAGGTAGAAGGCACCATTTAGTATGGAGTTAAGGGAACGTGGAATCTATGCTGAAAGGGCATAGAAACAGTAAGATGAGAAAAAAGTTCATGAAACAAAATCAAAGTTGAAGAAGAAAGTAGTAGGTGTTGAAAAAACAAGACAGCAGTGAACCGAAAAAAAGTTGGTCCGTAACAAAACAAAAACCTATGTTATTTCAACAAAAAAGAAAGCCTACCTAACATTTAGCTCGGGCCTTCACATTGTCCCCCTGGGAGCGCTAATTCCCATAGATACAATAGTTGTATCCCCCTGAGGGGAATTCCTTTCTTCAATTTTGTTATTCTTTACAGAATGACTTGCTGAGGATGGAGCTGGTCTTCGAATCGTTTTACAGAGTGAATAGATTCTTTTTTGTAGATATTTTATTTTAAGACCTTGTAAAGTTCTAATAAATATGATTTCAATATTAACAGCGTTCTTCGTTTATAAGTTTCTTAAGATAATTCGATTGAAGAAAAATGACTTTCCTGAATTTATCAGTTTGTCAGTTCTTCTCATAAATCGCATCCAATGAAATGCTAATCTGAGAGCGCCCAAACGCATGATTTGCAGTAGCTAAGCTGTAGTACTTATTTCTTACGAGTAATCAACATCCTACATTTGGTATTTATTCACATCACATATAATATATATAAAAAGGAAATAGATGAGAAGATTTCAAATCGGTTGAAGCCTTCCTAACCACAACAAAGGTATTCCAAAGAGAGGAAGAATGAAGGCACCATTTAGTATGGAATTACAAGAAAGGAGAGAATGTACAAGGTGAGTTGGCACGCAAAATTCCTTTGCGCACCAAAACAGCTGGGAATGAAGGAAAGAAGTTGAAGAAAAAAGTATTAGGTGCTGAAGAACAGAAAGCAGTGAACCAAGAAAGATTGTCCGAAACAAATGAAGAATCATCTCATTTTTCAAGACCAGGAAAGCCTACCTAACCTTCAACTCGGGACCTCACATTTTTCCCCCTGGGAGCGCCGATTCCCATTAATACAATGGTAATATTTTTCCAAGGGGTAAATAAGCAATATAATTCCTGTTTTATTACATCGTGTGTTATACTAACGCACTCTTTTTACTTCGAGAAGAAAAGCATGCTCGAAAAATATATTCTAATTATTGCTGTGGTTATCTTTTTAGACATTTGCCTTTTATTTCGCATTAAATTACGCTAGAAACAATTCTAGATGCAGAAAAATTAGTTAAAGTCAATAATCATTTGTATACTATCGCTCATTGTCCCAAGTCATCAGCTTCAACGGTATAGCACGGCTGAAACCTCTCAATTGCACTCAAACGTTCTAAGTCAAACTGACCCTCTAAAGCGGACGCACCCTCTCAAGTCCAACACGAATCCCATGAGCTCTACACCCTCTCACCACTCGCTCGACGCTCCTCTGATACTCGCCAGGTAGAAGCCAAGCGGAAGCTCTTAAAAGTTCGGTGCCAACTTTCAAAATCTGGGCAGAAGCGAACAGAAGCAGACGGACACTGGAGAGGCAGAAGCTATAGGACACACATGTAGACAGTGGAATAATGCAAAGTAGTAAGTACTAAAATTATCTCAAGTACGTGAAGATTAGATTAGATTATTAGTTAGTTTAAGCCTCCCTATCCGCTACAAAGGCGATCCAAAGAGAGGAAGGAGGAAGGCACCATTTAGTATGGAGTTTAGGGAACGTGGAATCTATGCAGAAAGGGCATAGAAACAGTAAGATGAGAAAGAAGTTTCTGAAACAAGATCAAAGTTGAAGAAGAAAGTAGTAGGTGTTGAAAAAACAGGACATCAGTGAACCGAAAAAAGATGGTCCATAACAGAACAAAAACCTATTTTATTTCAACAAGAGGAAACCTACCTAACCCTTAGCTCGGGCCCTCACATAGGCCCCCTGGGAGCGCTAATTCCCATAGATACAATAGTTGTATCCCCCTGAGGGGTCAAGTACGTAAAGAGAAAGGGCCTTTTAATATGAGCTGCAGGTAACAGGGAAGTTAAACACGAGGAGTGTTTCAACACAGGATACCCTGCGTTTAGAAGCAACAATTCCAAAAGGAAACATGAGCACAGTCAGAGAAAAGACAGCAAAGAAGACATGAGAACTGGCAGATGTATAGTGAGCACGAAAGATAGAAGTCCCGAAGGTCTATCTACAGCCGAGGTAACCTAACAATATCCCTACTCGAGGCGCCAGTCCCCGTTGCATAGGATAGACTAACTTACCCTAAACCTATTACCTATCCTACACGCCTTCAGAAATACTCTCATGAATGAGAGAGTAGATGAGTATTTTCATTATCTTCAAAACACAACGTCCAGAACGTTTAATCGAGCATGATCCAATGTCCATACATCCCTCATTGACCATTACGCGATAATAAGGAACACCAAAGAACAGGCTTCACTTCGTTTTCTTCAAGAACGCTGCAATAATTATGGCAATGTTTTTAAACCATGTCGGATCAGCGAAAAGAAATTAGGAACCTGACGTATGCGTTCAGGACATTTTATGGATTATATTACAGAATAGATTTCGCTTTCCTAACTGCAACAAAGGTGTTCTAAAAGGGTGAAAAATGGAATGTACATTTATCATGGAATTAAAGGAACGAGGAATATATGCCTAAGGTATACCCCGCACCACAAGTATACAAACAGTAAGAAAAATAAACTGAAAAATGATAGTCCGCAAACAAAATTAAAAAGTATTGTTTCAAGAAAAGGGAAGCCCACCTAACCATCAGCTCGGGACCTCAAATTTTTTTTCTAGGAACGCTGATTGACATCATGTGAAGCGTAACCCAACTGGGGAGGGGGTATTGAATAGCTGGATGAAGGCAAAACAGCTGATGGCGACTTTTCATGGATGTAATTTCATTATTGTGAGACAGCTGGGTTACTCAATATACACTAATGAGTTTAATAAACAAAAACTATTTCATGACTCAAAAAATGAATGAACAAACCAAAATTAATTTCGCTTGCAAGAATTCTCCAAAGTAGTACGTAGGTTTTCCTCGAAAGATATGATGGCTCTTAACAAAACAAAAAACATATTTCAACAAAAAGAAGGCCTACCATGCTCTTAGCTAGGGACCTCACTTTTTCAAAAATAAGATTGATCAAACAAAGAGGTCTACTATCAATATATTCATCTGATACCGCACAGTCTGCCGATGCTAGCACACAGTATCGCTACCGGTCCCTGTACCGGCTAACCTGGACCGAGACCATTGGCACACAATTTTATTGAGTCGAGCTCATGAACCTAACATATTCACCTCTTCAAGAGAAATGCTTTTCGAAAAAGAGTTTACGGAAAACCATAGGCGCTTCTACTCAAGAGTGAATAAAAAAAGCTTGATATTAAAGGCCAGCAGTGTAAAAACTGATCTAATGTACGTCCTCTCCTACGCGGAACAAACAGGTCGAGGCACACTTGTGTATTCACACCGCCTGCCCTCCCTCCTCTCTCAAGCCCCTGAATGGACAGGTAATGAGAGGGCCAAGCTACCTCTGAAATGTTGCATCGGCCCGACCTTCTAATCAGTAACGGATAATTCTAACTTAATATTGCACCGCATTCAAAGAATGTTTAATTGCATCGCTAATAAGCACCATCGTACTAAATAGATGAATGAGATAACGTTTTCAAAATTAGCGAATTAGCCACGGACAAACTGAAATTAAAAACTGATAGAACGCACTAACAGAATAAACTTATCTAAAACGTACACACTCATATAAAACTTCCGAAGCGAAGTACAATTGAACAACAACATACTAGAGTCTCCGATAATGAACTCTTTCAGAATTCAGCAAAATGCAACGTAGTCTATATTTTTGCGGGCAGAAATAACCTAAGCAGTGTGCTCTACTGAGAGCTTCACACTCGTCCCCTCAGCCAGCATGACGCTAGGCGCGCTCGCAGGTGTGCCGGCAGCACAGCTGTGCACACGTCGGCTGTACTTGGAGGTGAACAATACGGGGGACGGGCGTCTCACTTGACAATGCCTGCTAGCTCTGCTACTTCTCTTCCTAAATTTTCAATGGCACGAACAATGATCAGCTACAAAAAAGGACGCAAAAACAACAGCTGATCAGAGCGTTCAAAAAGTCCTGATTTTTAAGTAATAGAAAATTACTAGAAAAATTCTCCGCTCGTTATACTTGAACTAAGCACAAATTCCGAAAAAAATAACTCACATAAATATGAATGCACAAACCGTCATCAAAATTATTAAATGAAAACTTTACGCAAGATGGAAAATTTGTTTGCATAACTGCGCCAATAACCATTGCACACAATTTTAAATAGAATCAATTGAAACGCTATTAAAAATAACATTCTTTATATTCTCAAGTAAAGTTGATGGCAATATTTCTGTGAATGTTACTTGAAAAAAATTCCCGTCCATTGTGCAATACCCAGCCTTCTTTTAATACAATAAAGTTAACATTTAAGCCTGATAATGCTTCTCTGTGTGATCAAAGCTCACTTGAATGTTAAAAAAAAAAGAGACTAATGAGCCAAATCTTAAGGATGAGCCTGCCTTACAATCCTGACATCCGCCCTATTAAAAAATTATGCTATTAAAAGAAGAACTTTCGCAAATGGACAACAGTTAAAACATTAAAGAACTCGGAAATTCAATAAAAAAAATACCTGCAGGAATACTTCACCAGCTGACATCTAAAAGTTTACTTGGATCGTACAAGAAGTTGTCTAATTAAAGACAACAAAAATCAATAGATCAGCGCTCAACTAAGTTACTTCAAACTTTAAGTTTCTAATAAAAAGTACAACAATTTAATAACGCATTATTTTACATTTGTGATTTAACATATTTTCCTAAACCCTTAAGTCATCATAAACAAAATTGATAACATTATTGATGATAAAAAGTTTTAATTTCCAATTTTTTATAAGCCCCTTCAAAACTCAACACGATTTAAAAAAATGTCATGATATGATCATTGATCCGATAAGTATAACGAATTTTGTTTCTTAGCAAAGTTCAGCTCGAAGCGTAGGTCCCCAATACTTTCCCGAAGACGCACAATGAGAAATCATTTAAAACAAATGAATGAATGGAATAACATGGTTAGTAGCACACTACCCAAGTTATGTATTCTAATTCCACTGAGAACGAGTTCTAGCAAACTCGATGATGAGAGACAAATAGGGTGAGCTTCGCAGGAAGAGATGGTTCAGAACGCCGTCTACAACGCCAACAAACACAGCAAGGGCTCAGACAATGTTTGTTTGGGCCGAAGAGGTAGCCCCGCACGCGACGGATGAGAGCGTCGCGCAGAATTCGCAGGCGGCCCCCACGGGAGGGTGCGCAGTCCAAGTGCTTGGCCCCTGGGACGCCATACAAAGCGGTCGCGCACCCTGCCTCAACAGTCGCCGCTGCCTTACAAACTGCGCCAGCAGGTGCGGTAAACTCGTATCTCCGAAAATGTGACAGGAGACTAAATGCCTCTCTAACTTAATGAACTGGGACGGGCCCCACCAATTTATTTCAGCTACCAAAACTTCTCATCGTGAACGAAGAAGGCGAAAGAAATAAATGGTTGTTATTTCGATACTAACATTTTAAGGCAACCGCCACAGGAATAAAAAAATCTATATCTTGAAAATGTATCACATAATCTGAAATACTTCCGTGTTGTTTTGGATACGTATTTATGATGTTCGATTTACAGTTATATAGATTAATTTTCAAGTTAATACGAGTCTCCATAACCACAAAATGGTGTTCCTACGAGAGGAAGATGAAAGGTGTCATTCAGCATGGGATTAGAGAAACGGGGAATCCTTGTTTACGGTGCGTCCTCACACAATGTATCGAAACAATATTGACAGAGTTTACAAAACAAGCTGAAATTTGAATAAAAAAGTAACAAGTGCTGTAAAAAAGCAGCGAACAGAGATGACTGTCGACGAAAAAACTGTTTTATTTCAACAAATGGCCTACCAAACCTTCCCCTCGGGACCCCACACATTCCGTTTGGGAGCGTTTCGGTTGTGTATGAATTTACGTTTCCGCGAAGCAAATGATACATCACCGAAAAATACATCACCAAAAATTATCACCGCAAAAATTGTATGCAACCAAACCTAGGTCAGATTCTAAATTTGAGATGTACAACAATCATGCTTAACATGCTTGGTAGTATCGTAGTGTTGAACTTCTGTAGTTTGATTTTTTGGTCAATGCCTCACATATAAATCACACAAATTATATAACATAATGCACAAAGATATGGTCAAAATCTACGCCTTCACCCACATTTTCATTCACTGAAAATTAAATAAAGCACAAAAAATTGTTTCTATTCATCCCACGATGACATAAAGATACAAGTATCATTGTAACGGACAAAGAATGATGAGGGTTAATAAGGCCATCAACAATGCTTGAACATAAAAGTCCACAATTCCATGATCAAATAATGCAATGCGGTAGCACTCGTTACACGCCATCAATTTGATCTGTGGGCGTGGAGGCAAAACTAAAAATAACACTTCATGTATTATTAAGTGGACATAACAAGCGCCACTGAAATTCTCGCAAAATTTAAACTTAGAACAAAACACTTCAGTGATAATAAATTTAAAAAATAAAATAAACGACTTACAACTAATCGGTGGATGGCTGCAGCAAAAAGTAAATAAGAAAACTCATTTGGGTAAATCACACGCCAAAATGGTTTAATGATACCACCAACCAAAGCGGTGTGAGCTCTGATATAATTCTCCTATTTGTACATTGTCATCTTCATTAAAATTTAAATACGATACGTGCAATTACCGTTTCAATAGAATCTGTAGAATGCAAGCTTTTCCATCAACTGAATTGTTTTCGAACAATGAAGATTATCACATTATACATGATGAGCATGTTATGGGATGTGCGAGGAAGGTGACTGCTTCACTAAAATCGCTTCACCGTGGTAATTTGACCAGGGGAATTAATCAGTGAATTTCACCGGCGTTCGACTGGAGCGGTGGCTTGAGGTATGCCGGGCTCGACTTGCAGTGCGTGCGGGAGCCCATCTGGGCCTGGCGCAGCTTCCCTCTAATGCCAGCGCCAACAAATTACAGGCAACCATTGTCAGGCAGTGGCAGCATCGCTGACACCAAATGACACCTCACCCTTCCCTTCCCCTCTCGATTACACTTTTTCCCGGAGAGGTCAATAATAATGAGGTGAGGACGGTAACGCAATTTTCTCCAGCACTAAACAACGTAGAGTCCTGGTTTACTATTCCTTCCAAGCACCAGAAGACGGATTTTTTTACACACATCAATAATAACGAGGTCATGAAGATGAACGAATTTTTCTCAGATGCACAAAAGAAAATAATTGCCCTGCTGTACTTCACAGGCGAGTTACAGCTGCCATCACGGAGATTATTATCGCTTCATCATGAAGATTATCTCTGGGCATTGAGGTTATGACGGCACGCGCGAGGTTGACGCAAGCTTTTATTCCCATCATAGATCTCAGACTTCAGCGAGCTTTTCATTCGTTCCTCTGTACAGCGCAGAAAATAGTAAAAATAACGAATAAAATCATTTTTCTTTTCCAAAGAATGAGGCATATCGCATAGTAATGAAATGAACATGTACATACTACCAACAAAACGTTATCTAGTATGTTACAAGAGACATTTCGAAACATACTCAATTCAAAAAAGTCTTCAATAGAAACTCGCGTGTGCGAGTCCAAGAACAAAACTGAAAACTGTGTCGGGATTGGTTCGTCGTATATTGATAACTAAGTGATAATTTTCTTTCATAAAACATTTCACTTCACTAGTCATCTTATCTTTTAATCTGAAGTTTATTCTACCAACATTCATTGCGCAATCATTTTATCGCTTTGTATTTTCAGTCACATAACTCTGAACGTCATCCTTTCTTTGCTTTAGTTACAAAATGATAACAAACCATAGCCTACTCGTAATTTATTATTGAACAGCAAGTATTCAGATAACGCATCATGAATGTATCTATAAAATATACGTAAATGTTTATAAAAAAGAACGATACATTTGTAAATCTTCAAGTTATTCAAGATTTAATCTTTTCTTCCACTCAGTTTAGCCATCATCACATAACGTGTAAAGTTCGAGTTCAAGTGGAAGTACGAGGGCGCTAATTAGGTGTCTCGGCTGACCCGACACGCTGAGTTTACGAATGCTTAGGCATTTCGATGAGATGGTAAAATAAAAATAAAATACAGAAGCCGAAGACACTCACAGTAAATCGATTGCACCTTCACGAACAAGGAAAGTGAAGAATCAAAAATCACTACAAACCTTAGCCCACAACGGACTCCTGGAACAAGTGTTATGAAATTTGTCTCTCGGACAGCTAAGGTTACCACTGCATGAAGACCGTTAGTTCTCTCAGGGCACACTGACGAGGACAAAACTATCAGCATGCCCAGTGAGGGCAGTTTCGGAATCCTACATATCTCTGAAGAGCGCAACAATTCTCATAATTTCGAAGTTTTTGACTAAACAATAAGAAGAATACAGTGACACTTAAGCACAACGAAGATCAAGAAAGACGCCTAGTAAATTCAGACTAACAGATATGGACGACAAATATTAACGGATCTCTAACTTCAACATAACACATTTCTCAATGATAATTTCCGCATTTGGAGAAATAAAACCAAGTACAGCAAGAAAACATAACGTGTCTCACCATTATCCTAACATGAAGAAGCTGAGTGCTCACAATTTTTTTTTATGTAAGAACAAAAATAAAAGCCACAGTAACACAATTCTGCTAGGTGAAAAAATATCATTTTTAGAGTATGAATAACTTGAGCCAAAATTTCATAAGCCTGCAAAGCCGTCACTCAAAACCTATACCGATTTAAATAACAATTAATACTGCTAACTATGGATGATAACCGAACAAAAATAAAATGGCTGTAATAAGACTAGTGCGAATCCCTTTTTTCCACAAATTATTAAGCGGGAAGAATTTCATAACATGAACATAAGAAAAACGATTCAGCGACGGCCGAACAAAGTCCTCGCAGCAAGCAAATGCAACCTGACAAAGACAACAATCATCAAGTCTCTCGAGATCTCCGCCCGCTGTCCTAGGGTCAGAAAGGTCCCCCACTCAGTTTATCAAGAGCTCGTGTCAAAAACGAGCATCCTCTTTTGAGAGGAGCATGTCGTTACCTTTGTGAGCTTATCGCAGTGCTTGTGCGCTATCTCAGTACTCCTGTTGGTTCTTCTGCTTCTTTGTTCCGTTAAAGCATCGACGCTTTCCTCTTTCTTTCCATGTGAAATACTTCTGTCGGGGCCTCTTAAAACATATCAAGTCGGCTAACCGACGTTGGTTCTAAACTTATTTGAGAATAAATTTCGTGGTAAAGCATGCGTAAGTAAACGAAAGCAGACTTAAAAGAAGCGTTATTGAATTAATCGCCCGTTCGATAATGACTATTTCAGCTTTTCTTCGAGAACACAAACAGGTTTTCATAAATTGCTGAATTATTATGTGAAGGAAACAAAATAGTCCTTTCTCTCAAATAAGAAAGTGTTCTCCATAAGTGAGTGCAAGTAGGCAGATAGAGGAAATTTATGGCTTCACTCTAGCGCATCCAATACGATACGCGCGCCTAATGTAGGTGATGCCAGCTCTCGTGCAGCTACAGCACTCAAATAACCTTCAGTAACGTTGTAACAGAACAGGAGACAGATCCACAGCAGAAACGCGCATTAGAATTTCAAGACTTGTTGCGCTATTTGAACGCCATCAAGACGTGAGCAACACATTCCAGAACTACAACAACACAGCAAAGCACAACGGTAAAATGCTCGCGTATTATCCATGTGCTAAAAACATGTTAGGCAAATTGAGTACAAAACCCAAAGAGCTGGAGAAGCCGTACCGCAATTAGAATACGAAAATATGTATGAATAGCAAGTTTGTATTCATAAAATGTAAGTAAATGCACCTCGACACCGTATATTTTGTAAAGAAAAAATCTTGAGACACGGTAAAATATTTTTCAACTGTATTGGCAACTGGGAAAAAATAAGAGCTTTAACTTAATTGATAACATTCAAATAACGAGTAATTACTTGGTAGAACTATAATTGCTTTCCTTTCTGACGTGAGGAAAAAGGAGACATTTTGTCTGGCTCTTCGCTAGATTAGATTATTCGTTAGTTTAAGCCTCCCTATCCTCAACAAATAAGATCCAAAGAGAGGAAGGAAGAAGGCACCATTTAGTATGGAGTTGAGGGAACGTGGAATCTATGCAGAAAGGGCACAGAAACAGTAAGTGAGAAAGAAGTTTATGAAACAAGATCAAAGTTGAAGAAGAAAGTAGAAGGTGTTGAAAAAACAGGACAGAAGTGAACCGAAAAAAAGTTGGTCCATAACAAAACAAAAACCTATGTTATTTTAACACAAAGAAAGTCTACCTAACCTTTAGCTCGGGCCCTCACATTACCCCCCCGGGAGCGCTAATTCCCATAGATATAATAGTTGTATCCCCCTGAGGGGGGCTCTTCGCTATTGTATTCTAAAATTCATCAGTACGAAAAGCCTCACAACTGAAGAATTCCTTCAATCCTACTTATTTATACTAATGGCAGTCACCACTTCATCACCCTACAATACTATCGCGTCACACTGACAAATAATTTACGGTAAAAACTCTACGTTCATAAAATTAAAAATCACCCACGGAACAACTTTTTTATTTCATTCTTGGAGTTTATAATTATAGCAGCGAGAATTTCTAACTTTGGTTATCGCATCAAATAATACTGGTGCACGGTTCTATTTAACAAACGTGAGTGCGACACTAAAAAACTGGTTTTCATAAAAAATTCGAGATCGTAATCCTTCCAGGAGATATTTTTATCGCTGCTCTAAACACCTTCCCTAATGCAGTAAACAAAACCTGAACATCTGCCCTGATAGTGAACGTCTGCACCGATAACAAGCAGTACTCTTTAAGAAAAAACACATGGTGATATGATAAAGACAATTTCACGGCAAATCTTGAAAGGCTTTCTCAGCTTCTTCACTTTGCGAATGCATTAAAGCAATCTTAATAAAAGTATGAAAAAAGAAGCGGCGTAAATTATTTTCTGAACATCAAAATATTCAATGCTTTCATTGATATATTGCTTTAAGACCATCATAGTTCAAAAGGTATGGCAGAACCCATTATACGACGTGTTCACTCACTTAGCAATAAATTCAAATAGGAAAGAATAAAAAGAACGGAGAATCTAGAACACCTGCCAATAGCACGGTAAGCAGGCTAGCTGGCAACGCGAGTAAGAGAGAACTTCCGAAATAAAACACTCGACTAAAAATTAACCCAACAACTGTTGCGTGTAACGCAGCAGTTGTTCCAATAACAGAATTCAAAGTTACAGAATCCAAATCCAGAATCCCACAATTCCAGTTTCACAATCCAAAACATCCTCAAAAAGCGGAAGTCCACAAGAACCCCAAGGACGACCTCCTTCAGCCATCAACGAACGTCCTCAAACATTTACCTTCAGCTACTTCAATCCTGAGCTCTAAAATGACTGACAAAAATCACACATAATTCAAGACAACACATGAAGCAAGGATCAAGTTAACACCTTATGAGAATGTACGAGTTTCGCGGTTTTCCTATTATTTTCATGCTCTGGTCCAAGTTCTTCGACACCCGACATGGTTCTACGACTAATGTTGCTCCTCTCGCAGGGAAAGTCGTAGCGAGTTTTATTAATTCATTACGAAGAGGCTTCGCTGAAAATTGAACACGGAAAGGTGCCGCGCAACGGCGAAGGTTAAGTTTGAATACGTTGACTGAACAGGGAATTTTGGCCGCACAGCCTCCCGCCTATGCCTGCATAGACCGGGTCAACACATTGCTTGGTGTCAGGTTCCTATCTCTAACTAAACGTTGGGCTCGTTCTCTGAACATATGAACAAAGTGGACACGAAATAGAATCACGTGTTTATTGATCAGAAAGTTCGGGGCCAGAGCGGACGTGACTAAGAAGTATAATTTAGCATTTAAGATGGTATCTTCAAGAGACAGAGCTAAAAACTAGTCAGTACATTCTCGGGCGAGCTTCTTCCGGCTCGAAACAATGCAGCGGCAAAATAATGGTTGCAATCATTGAATTAGTATGATTAACGGATAAAATATAACTCCATGAAAATAACAGACACCGAAATACAGGAAAAAATATTCATTGGATCGGCTGTTTGGAAAGGAGTACTTAAGATCTTAAACACGTCCTTAAGCACAAAAATAACACATCGGACACACTCTTATTAATCTAGAAAATTAGAAATTAAGCTAACCTGAAGGATTGACACCTATAGCGAACAACCGCAACAACTGATGCTTCAACTTCTACACATGTTTCAGGAAATCCCTGGAGACTGCCGTGTTCCCAGAGCCGTCAAGTATTGTGTAAGCTTTTTCGGCAGATCCCCTTGAACGAAGCTTGGGAACCCTACCCATGACCCTGAGGTAGCCAAGTCCTCAATCTCCCGAAGGATAAACTTCCTCAGCGCACCTACTCGGGTGGAAATTTATGTAATGTACACTGCGACAAAATGCCTACAAGATGCAGAACTGTGATACCTAGAGCATTGCCAGTTATTCGGAAGTACATAAACTAGAGGTGTGTTGGTAAACACTAGCAGAACTTGTGATACGGGACATCCTTCTCAGTCTCTGCTTAATGAGTGATGTCAATGGGACTGTAGAGCACAAACGCCAAACACTGAACACCAGCAAGTTAAATGATTACGTAAACAAGTATTAGATCTCATAGTAGCGTGCGTTAAGATTTTAGAGTGTCAACTGAACGACCAAAACGCTGAGTCAAAAGAGAATTTACCCATTGCCGATGCGTAATTTCCCACAATCGTAATTCACACCATATCCTCAGTAAACAAATGAAACGTCGATAAAAAATGTGCGAGGTCCAGAAGTTTAAGGTGCAAAAGCTTGAGCATGTTTTCTATCCAAGTCAAAATGAATTGAATTGAAGCCACAAGAAAACGTCAGGCGTTAATCAAAATACCGGATTCGAAACGCATTTCCGTGACCAACTTCTATAAAATCCGTACTTCCAATCTCTTAACGATATAATGTGATTCTCCATCACTTTCGCTCAAAAATAAATAACGCATGAAGAAAAAAGGACCTCGTTTACATCGTAGGTCTGTTTCAAACCAAATGCAGGAATGGAATAGAACTTGAGGTTTTTATTTGAACGCATGAGAAGGATACGCATAAAAACTGTTGAAATTAAAATGCATGCATTCATATCAACAGTTTGCCGAATTTAGGATCTAAAGAGTTCCAACGAACAGTGCACAAGAAAACACTTCCCGATGCTTTATTGTTGCACAGGAAAAAGAACCCTCCTCCAAAGCAGGCAGGCAGGAGCGAAGGCCTATCGATGTATGTTAATAATCTGTGAAATCCATTACTAACTTCGGCCATTATCGAGAAGTTCGGCCTGAGAAACACTAGCAACATTCTGATGAAAATAGGGGGAGATTGAGCTGGGGAAGAGGGCAAGCAGTAGGCGGGAGGCGCGATTGCGGACGAGAACGAAGCGACGGCAGGAGTACAGGACCGTGCACAGGGCACTTGAAAAATATGGGAGGGTTGAGCGTGAAGTATTGAGCAGGTCGGGAATGCTAAGCAGCCTTAGTAGTTACTGAGATCAGGAAGGATGGAACTCCAGGGGGAATTCGAAATTCCAAACAACCAATTTGGTCATGACACGAACTGTTCAATAACTGTTTTTAGTTTTAGCAAGTTCTTATTGTTACTACGAGTATATTGTCAAAATCAAAATTTTCAAGTACGGTGCAACAATATAACACTAAAATTGAGCGAACGGTTGTTGTATGACAGGCAAGACGAACAAAATAACGTAGAGAAAACTAACCTTCTGCTATACACTATTTCAAAATACTCTTTATCTAGCTAAGTAGGCCGGAAGCTTCAACAAAATGAACCGTACTGACCATATACATATATCTATATAAAGACAGTCGGCAGTCGCCCAGCATTGAAACTGTTGTCATTGCGCCACCAAATATTGTAACAAAATGTGTCGCACGCGAGTTTGGTCAGGTAAAGTGCTGCAACTGGACCATCACCCTCAAGTTTTTGAATTTCAGTAGCGGCGCTGATCATTAGGTTGTTCAAACAAATGCCGATTTACGGTTTTTGGCAAGCAAACTAAAGGTAAATGTTACCAGTGCACCCCCATGAGATAGTGATTTTTTATTTGCCCTCTAACGCCCGCATTTTGTACTCATATTACCGTTATCACAACCATCATCATTAAACTGGCACCGGCATGTAGCCACCGACATCACAACGAGGAAGTGACTGCCACTCGACAATGAACTTCGAAAACACATTAGGGCACAAATTTCACATCGAATAAAATATATTAGAGCTGTTCATGAAAGTGGATTTTGAAATCCACTTTGACAGTAAAGGGTCAAGTCATGAACTCGACCAACATACTTTGAAGGACAGGATAAGGAGAAAAACACGGAAGCTGCAAGTCAAAAGAAGAGCCAATGGGCAAATCATTCGGAAAAGAAATTCAATCAATGACATTGTAACCATCACAAACTCTAACTAGTAACACCAGGAAAATATCCCCACTGCATGACTGCGGCGGAGTCCATAAATGCAGAAGCGCTAAAACAAGCAAAATAAACCACCGTGAAAGGCGAAAACATTTCTCACCTAAGACTATCCCCAATTAGGAGGAGTTATGGAAGCGAGGGGCGGCGTGGGAGTGATAGGGAGATGAGCAAAGTTAGTCTGATAAACAGAGTTGCGGCGCTGAAAGGAGCGACGGGGCGCAGACTCGCCAGGAATCGACGAGCGTCAAAATAACCAAAAACTCACCGAAATGCGACCACATTTGAAAGAAGGAATAAGAGAACAGGAAATTAGGAAAATTATTTGTATTTCATGCCTGAAATCAAGAAGTTAGATACAATGATTCATGAAAAAGAAGTTTAACTTCGGAACAGTTTGCTGTTCGTTGCCAACTTTGGAGCCACGGAAAATAAAAAGAAACTGCAAAATCACTGAAAGTAATTATCCCTATTTGCAAGAAAGCACGTTTTATTCAAAGTTTGATGGTGCTGAAGAAGAGGAGGGAGAGAAAAAAATAGGCAGTGGCACGGTTTTTCCGCACAATCAATGTTCTCGCACCCTGGACACCGAAGTCTTGTCTCGCCACGCCAGCCTCCAGCGCTGGACTGGCCTGGAGTGATTGAAGAGTTCGCACCCATCACGCGGCCGACGTCGAAACTTGGTGGGAGGCGCTGTCTACAATTGAGCCACATGGGATATGAACTTTTATTCAAATTATTCATCACCTACTTGAAAGGCAACAGGGACGAGAATAATGGTAATTATGATTTATTGACAGGCTGTAATTTTTCAAATTTCGACTCGTCTCCTGACGTAGTAATTGTTCGTTGGCATACATTGGGCAGGATATCGAGTATAATCAAAAAGTGCAACTCGATAAGATGGGTAAACGTAAAAGAAAGGCTCAGATTTCCAGAAAGAAGGGCAAAGTGTTAACCTTGATCGTTATCACGCAAAGCTTGAAACGGCGATGAGTTGTCCAAGTCTTACTAAATACAAATGAAACGAAGTAGCTAGAGGCTCTGTTCTGTAACCAGACGATGTCCACCTCTTTTACCGGACCACGATCCAAAGGCAATTTGAATTTCAAACATAACAAGCCGAAAAAATTTCAACTAAAAAATAAAAACAAATTTACATCCCCGTTTCTAAAAATAATAGTATTGTTTAAAAATGCAGTATATGCTCTAATATTTACCCACATCAGTTTTTCACCACAGATTTTCCAGATGACTTAAATTTGAGCAAGCAACACGGGCCAGTAAACGCAAGTCTTCTTTCTTTCGCCACTACTAGACAACAAAGCTCTCAATGCACAATTACATCCAATAGAGGCTGCAGGATGAGAGTTAAGTAGCGACGGGGACCTGTGTGTACGGTACCACCGCTTGTGATGTGACTCAGCTTTGCGGTATACTAATACGACACACGGATATGTAAAACCAAACGCGAATTAGCATGAATGAAACTTATCTCCTGAGGGAACAATAAACTAATAAAAAATATTTTCGCTTGGAAGTAGCTTGTAATTTACATTCGAGTCGCTGCATTTGGAGTTCATAAGCGCATGCATACACCAAACTTGACACACAAGAGACTATAGTGCTGGCAATCAACGAATAAATATTGAAATGCATTCGGCATCATTGAATCCGGTTGGCGCAAAAGTAATGTCCGATTTAAAAATCCATGGTAAAAATGAGTAAGCTAAAGATTATGGAAATATTTATTCATCTACATACTCTCCATTGTTTTCAATGACCTCATCCCAAATTTCAACAAGCCTATAAATGACACACTTGTACAATTTTACAGGATTAAAATCAAAATACTGGTTCAACTCTTTTTGCATCTCTTCTCTTATTGTTGATCTAAGTCCACTAAAATGGTTCTGTAGCCCTTGGAACAAATGGAAATCAGAAGCAGGTTGTATGAGCCACGTTAAACTGACTTGCAATTTCCCTAGTGGTAACAGTAGGATTCTCGGATACAGAACATTCAACTGAAATGAATCAAGAGTTCTTAGACGACCTTTCTTTGGCTCATCTTTTAAAGTGAAATCACCACTTCGAAAACGAGAAAACCATCTCCAGCGATTATTTCATTCACTACATCTTCTCCATTCACTACTTCGAAAATAAGAAAGCCATCTCCAGCAATTTATTTCATTCACCATCTCATCTCCACAGATGTTTGAATAGATTTTGTAGCCGCACTTGCATTTACACCTTAATGAAATTCGTACAGTAGAACACTTCTTAAAGTAGTCTTTAGATAGGTAAAACGTGGATGTCAATATTTGTGTTAAAAATATTAATATAACAGGAATTTTTTGAAAGAAAATCCTCTAGTCCCAGAACTATACTAAACTTATAACAGAACGAAAATAACTGCCAAGTCTAATTTGAAACATTCGTTCTAAAAATCGGACAACTTTTGCACCAAACCTAACACAATGTTAGATGATATTTTAACGTAAATAAGCATATAATTCTGCAACAATTCCTCAAACCGTCAAGCAATTACTGTTTTTCTCTGGCAGTTGGAGAAGCCTTTGCAAAAGTCTAACTTTGGAACACGATACACGTCAACGCATTAATGAATTAAATAAAGCTCGAGAACAGTGTAATAGATTCACTGCACTGGCACGATACTCGCACTCACATCCGTACGATCCAATGGAGCTTGATACGAGGCGCTTAGATAAATTAGTTTAAAACTCCTTAATAGCAATAAAGGAGTTCCGAAGAGAGGATGAAGGAAGGCACAATTTAGTGTGGAGATAAGGGAACGTGGAATCTGTACACAAGGTGCATCGAAACAATCAGTTGATAAATAGTTTATGATACAAAATAAGAGTTTAAAAAGAAAGTAATACGTGCTCAAAAACAGGAAGCAGTGAAGCGAAAAAGACAGTCCGTAACAGAGATTAGATGTTAGTTTCAGTCTCCCCATCCACAACAAAGGCGATCCAAAGAGAGGAAGGCACCATTTAGTATGGAGATAAGTGAACGCAGAATCTATGCACAAGGTGCATAGACACAGTAAGTTGAAGTAAAAGTTCATGAAACAAGATAAAAGTTGAAGAAGAAAGTAGTAGGTGCTGAAAAACAGTGCAGCTGTGAACCGAAAAAATGATGGTCATTCACATAACAAAAAAAAATATTTAAACGAAAAGAAGGCCTGCCTAACTCTCAGTCCGTAACAAAACAAAAGACCTATTCTATTCCAGCAATATGAAGTACTACCTAACCACAATGGGGAACTCGCATGACCGCAAATTCCCATGGATACAATAGTTGCATCAGTCTGAGAGGTTAGAAAGTTGACAATCTTTAATACTTCTCAATATATAATGGCTGTCCACAAAAAAGGAGTGGAGTGAGTTAAAGTGTCAAAGCTAGAGCAGAGAAGACACCTGTTCCACGCAAGCGTAGCACAAGCTATAGCAATACGGGCAAAACACATTCAAGAGTATCAAACAATTTGCCCTACATTTCCCCACTGCTACCAAGTCGTTCAGTTCCCTCTACCGTAATATTATTGGTTCCGTGCTTTTTTTTTCGGAAGAAAACCCTATTTTGTTTGTTTCTTCTAATATTCTGGGATGTAAGCAAAAATGAACCTACACCGGCAGTGGCAGTACTTATAAAACCACAATTCGAACTGATCATTCTAAACTCGAAAGTGGGAGTTCATCCTTCAAAATCTTGCGTGTTCCGGTAGATTATTCTTGATCCTGGTACGAAGAAACGCTTCAGTTACACTAAAAAGAAACGCAAAAATTTAAAGTATCAAAGTGCTCTCACTGCAAATTTGAAGATTATCTTCCAAGTTAAATTGATCATCCCTAATCACGTCAAAGAAGTTCTCAAGAGAGGGAGAAGAACTCACCATTAAAGAGAACGTAAAATCTATGATCTAGGTATGATCTACACCAAACGCATACAAACAATAAGATTGAAAGAAGTTCATGAAACAAGCTAGGAGTTGAAGAAGTGATAAAACCTGGAAAAAAAAGACAAGCAGTGGGTCGAAAAAAATTGTCCGTCAAAAATATAAAACCTTATTAATTTCAATGAAAGGAAGACCTTCCTAACTTCGAGATTAGTGCCTAAGATCTCTCCTCTGAGGGCACTACTTCTTACAGATACAAACTAACTTGTGTCCTCCTGAGAAATTATATCCGCTACAACTCTTGCTCAGTTATGCTACAAAGATGACTGACGAACAAAAAAACATCTATGGCTTTAGCTGTTTCGTGGGAGCCTACAAACAAGATGTGTGATTTATTTGTGCTTGACCCATCAATCAAGACAAAACGGCCATTGAAGAAAGAAAGAACAGTTCAACGGCCAAATCTTCCATGTGCTATTTGACCTATTTCAGATGGTTTAGCAGTTTTTATTTCACTCCAAAATTATGAACATAAAATAAAAAATGAATGGATTGCGGACAAAGTAGAACCAAGCAATCTTTCCAAACCTCCCTGACCCTCGTTTTGCGGAAAAAGATATAACACCGCAGCAACGAAACAAGAGGAATTGTGTGATCACATCCGAGATTTTGACTCGTCAAAGAAAAAGCAGAACATCTTAGGGCAAGACAACAGCAATGGATCTTATCTAACATGTTAGGGTCTCACAGTGCAGTGAACGCTAAGGAATCTCCAGCATTTTATTCCAACCTGATGAACAATTTGATTGCTTGCGACAACGTTGATGGTTTAGTGAAATTTAAAAATTTAAAGCTTGTCCGCTTGAAAAGAAGTTATTCTTAGACTCCTTCTAGTTTAGTCTGAAAACAGTTCAAAACCGCAATCCTTGAGCCATTTCCGCGAAGGAAACTAATGGAAAAACAACAGCCCTCCTCGACTTGATTAAATCTGCTGAACATAAGTAAAAAATCAGTAGCGATACACAAGGCTTCGCTTATAGAAGTACAGCTCACTGAAAACAGGTGGTTTTAATATACACACATAGGTGAGACAGTTGGGATAGGAAATCACGAAGCATTCAAGCACACTGGCCTGTAAGAAGATTTCTACTCCAGAGTATAAAATTGGAAGATTGTCGTCACCTAGCCTTTATTTATTGCAAACCTAAAAATTATTCTTCTATTTCATGATATGAAGATAGTTTTGACGACAAATCATATCAGGGTATGAACCAGAGAAAAGGTGTTCCAATGAGAGGAAAAATGAAGACGCCATTTACGTTTGCAATAAGTGAACGCGGAATCTACGCACAAGATGTGCTCCCGCGCAAGATCCCTGCGCACAGCAACAGTAAGCTTAAGAACAAAGGTTATAGATTATTAGATTATTAGTTAGTTTAAGCCTCCCTATCCTCAACAAATGAGATCCAAAGAGAGGAAGGAAGAAGGCACCATTTAGTATGGAGTTGAAGGGAACGTGGAATCTAAGCAGAAAGGGCATAGAAACAGTGATGAGAAAGAAGTTCATGATACAAGATCAAAGTTGAAGAAAAAAGTGGTTGGTGTTGAAAAAACAGGACAGCAGTGAACCGAAAAAAAGTTTGTCCATAACAGAACAAAAACCTATGTTATTTTAACAAAAAGAAAGCCTCCCTAACCTTTAGCTCGGGCCCTCACATTGTTCCCCTGGGAGCGAACAAAGGTTCTAAAACAAAATTAAAATTGAAGAGAAAGTCAGAGGTGCTAAAAAGCTGGAAAGCAGTGACCTAAAAAAAAGTTCGTTACCACAGTAAAGATTAGCTTTTATTTCAACACAGAGAAGCCCTACCTAACTCTAAGCTCGGGAGTCGGGACATTATATTTTCTTTCAAACAGCGCTATGTATAGTTGCATTTCCGAGAGGTGTCTTAATATAGAGTAAAAGGGGACAGGTAACCTATGCACACGGTGTGTTCTCATCTACTTCTAACTATCGCGTAACATGGACACTAAAGTTCATAAAAAAATTACACATTTTTTTTTCAGCTCAAAATTTGTAAGATTTGACACATGAACTTCAAGAAACAATTCAAATTTTCTTTTTTGTCGGTTTCTACATATAATAGCGCCATTAATAGAACACAGAACACTAATTGGAAGTAACTCTTCAAATATATGACGCAGAAGCGCCACATCCTTTATATAGATGTAGCATTACCATTTCGGCAGTCGCTTACCATAACCTGAGCAGCGAAAACTTACCTATGACTTAGCCCACGATTTGAATCGAGCAATATTGCGATAACGATTTGATCGAACTTTCCCATATCTTGCGTCCGAGCGACAGAACAAACCGTGGTCTTTTGAGCGCAGAGGCAGCGGCCGGCCAGCAATGACGGAGTGCGCGCGCCGATGAGCGATATGCAGATGAGTTCCCTCCCCTCGCTGCGGTTCTCAGCTTCTCGCGCTCTAATGATATGCAGCTCTGTAGCTCACGGCTCTCGCAGCTTGACCATCACAGAATAGATGGACTTAATTAAATCAACTCGCTCTTTCTCAGAAGCCACAACGCCCCGCGACAGAGGGCACGATCACCACCTAGATAATACTTTTCAATAAATTCTACGAGATCTCACAAAAACCGAGTACTATCCTATTAGTTATTACTAAATGAAAAAAAAACAGCTAGAAGGCTGAAATATTTAGAGAAGTGATAGCTCGTAGCACACAAGCTAAGTGAGCTTTGCTATAACGTTCAACAGACCAACTCATTGAACAATGTGGTGAGGTGAAATATATCTATAATGCCAGAGGTTATTTTAATGAATTTTTAAGCAGGGAAAATATTAACAAGCCGAATTTTATTTCAATGCAACAAGATTAGATTATAGGTTAGTTTAAGCCTCTCTGACCGCTACAAAAAAAAAGAGCGTTTCGAAGAGACGAAGGAGGAAGGCACCATTTAGTATGGATATTAGGGAATGCGGAACCTATGCAGGAGCATAGAAACAGCAAGTTGGGAAAGAAATTCATGACACAAGATAAAAGTTGAAGAAGAAAGTGGTAGGTGCTGAAAAACAGGACAGCAGTGAACCGAAAAAGGTGGTCCTTAACATAGCAAAAAATATTTTATTTCAAGAAAAAGAAGGCCTTCCTAACTCTCAGCTCGGGCTCTCACTTCAATAAAACAAAGGAATTATTGAAGATTACCACTGTTGTGCAAGCGGAAACAATTTTTTTTTTACTTCATAAGTTTCGGGATTCAAACGCCATTAAGTTCGTAAAAAATCATTAATCCTCCAGAAAAATAATCATTTGACACGAGACATAACAATTTCATACGCAGCGTTAGGTGGAACTTTCGTGAGGTTACGCCTAGAACGTCAGGGCTTAAGGTCCCTAGACTATCTAACTCGAATAGTATAAGGGACAATCAATTTCGCAGCTTTGATGTAGGAATATTGGTGCACTTAAAAGATTCAACACGTTAAGTGCTTCGGGTTAAACTGAAGTTCAATATCCAGCTCAAATTTAGAGTCAATTGTAGTAAGAAAATTTGAAAATAGCAAACATTGACTGGATCATGACTTCATTTAACTTTCATTTAGTATTTATAAAAATTGAGTCAGTGACTGCTGGTCGGCCAGCAGCATCATGCAAATCACCTAAATGACGGCCGGTGGGTCACGCCGCACTTAACATGTTAAGCATCTGTTTTGACGGTATAATTTTGAAGCAGAAAATTCGCATTCGATTTCACTAAACGTCAAATCTCCGGCCTACGGGTGAAATCTACCAATGACTTGTTAATAGAAGACGATGGCTTTACTTTCGAAAGTTTCCATACCGGCAAGCGCCTTTCTCTTGTAACTTCTAGCCGCACATGAGCAGAACACTAATTTCAAATTATCATAATAATAAACTCTAAGATAAATTGAAAGCTTTTCTCGCACCGCTGATGCTCTAACCAATAGTATACTTCCCCAATCGTTGGCATCAAGTTTGCTGTCAGCATCCGCGCTAGTCAATTTTATCAGTGTAGCTTATCTTAAACGGCCGGGGAACAATGTGGTGACGGAGGAGATCGTATCCACGATACGCGATCAGCTGCTGCTAATCAGCAGCAGTTAACTGCCAACTCATTAAAGCCAAGCGCCCACTTATCGAGGGCGGAATCAAATCCTGCCCGAGCATATAGTTTGAGGCAGCTTTACTATGCAAGAGAGAGTGCTTCATTTCTCTCTGGGCGCTATGGTGCGAAAATTTTCCAGCATGCATCAAGCGAAACGGCAGCGTCGAAAAATTGACTAGAAAGAAGAAATTACAACAAGAAATGGTCGTTTTCAACCATTCAATAAATAAAAACCTCGAACACAGCATTCTGTTCATTAGAGAACCAAAGAAATTTTATACAAGAAAGAGTAATGAAACATTACAAAAAAATTATACTTTTCTCAGGCACTTGGACACGTACACATAATTCTATGGTATATACATTTTAATGTTGTAAACACTTCAAGTTAAAACAATACAATGAAATTGACCACAATTTAACCCAAAATATGGCGCTTCACTGAGCGGAGAGATGCAGTTTCTACCCAATGTAGGGCAGGGGGCAACTGTGGCAAACAAAAACAAAACTGCGAGTAACTAATATGGACTCTTGGAAACAAAAGGAGCCCCCGTTAATTGACTGCAGAGAAACCACGGGCATACACGCGAGACGAGGCCTGCAGCTACAGCCCCATACGCCGGATGCCTCGAGCGCGTTGTTTATTGGCTGCACACACGCGTTTTGCTCACTCATCACGCGGTCATAGGCAAAATAAGCGAGAGACAAACGGCCGCCTGCTGAGGGCATCGCATCGCCCAGACGATAACAAACGCAGGCGTAGCTATGATACGCGTCCGTATTGAGTTTGGTGCCGAGAGCGCAGCGTCACAGCTCGACGCGTCGATGTCCATGCTTCGCTGGTAAATTTGTTACTCCTCTTATTTGTAAAATTCATGAGCATTGCCCCATTCTTTTTCGAAGGTACGTCCTAACACATGAAGGACGAACAATTTTCATTAAACACAGAGTTTGATGTCTGTGATTTTCAAATACATCGACTTTTACACTGCATATCATACAGCAAAACCAATAGACCATGGCGATTCGACGAAAAATAATCAAGTCTTTAAGAAAGAAAGTCTAAATAAAATACTCAGAGGTCAATATCGCAAGTAGAAGAAACGCCTCTGCGGTTAGTATCACCGCGTGCCACATTCCCTCCAGCATTCCATCTGCAGTCGACGATCACAACAGAAGAGAAAAAGGTATGTACAGTAGAGAGACCAATCAATGATGTTCAGGCGGAGAAGTGAAATTTTATGAAATGCATTTCACAGCTTCAGTACAAAATTGAACCCTACATTTTTAACAAAGTATGATATTAGAGACAAAACATAATTGAAATTGATCAGATTTGCTTAAAAAATAACAACCATTGCGCCAAGATGAATATTTAGCGAGCGCAACAGATTGAAGTGACAAAGTAGTCGAAGGAACATGTTCAACTAGACATGCACTTGTCTTGCCAGGAGCTCTTACTCATCACGGCAATGGCATCTTTCATCGGCCGTAAATTCGGCACCGATGAGCAGTAGCCGTGATACGCTGCGTTGGTGGCATGGCACGTCGGTCATCTACTTTTACTTGAAAACAGAAAAATCTAAATTAATTTTATGTTTTGCAGAGATCATCAGAGTCTACAGTCTAGATAATCCTAATTTATAATTTCCCAAATAATTTAACACATTGCTTGCGATGCGACCCACCGAAAGGTCGTGCTTAAGTTTTTTCCAGCTGCAAAACAGCCCATCGATGAGTCGTTTGAAAAATTTAAAATCTTTTTAAAATAATGGTATTTAATAAACCCAGTAATGTTTGCTATTTATGAATTTTTTAACAACTTTTGACTTCAAGTTTGAGTTGGATATTGAACTTCGGTTTAATCCCTAGCAGTCAACGTGTTAAGAAGCACCCATGGATTCGCATATTTGGTTTACTCAATTTGCAATTGGGGGCACGGAGACACGGTACTACGTAAGTGCTTGTGGCGCTGCCTCCTGCGAGAGAAATACCACAAAGCACTGAAGCTCGCTAAGCTCTCAAGCGACAGGGCGGGAGACTGACGAGCCTAAAAAATCAATAGTGTGGAATATTTTTGACTAATCTTAAAACAGCAAACGCATACAAACACAAAAAATCGCACTGGGAAGAAAGCTATTGGAAAAAATCGCAGTTGAGCTAGTGAAGCACGAGTAAATGGAAGCAAGAGAAGCTGCACCGTCCTTATCTTTAATTAGTGGGGGCGGTCGAGAAGAATTTAGAGGTGTATAAAGTGCGAAGGGCCTGAGCGCACCTGCACTTACAAATTAAAGGAAGACTATTAACGGCTCAGCGTCCGTAGCATAGATACCAACGCCGCCTTTCGTCCGCTAAATTGCAAGAGGAAGAGAAAGTCACTGATTACCATCAATTGCCAACGGTCAATTGGCGGCTTTGATTAAATTGGGAAAATCTTCCTAACTGGGCTCGGCTACGACGCTGGAGAGAACTTACAAAAATAATGCAGTAGAAATAATCTACCAAGGTGAAGAAATATTAAATTTCGTGAGCCACGAAGATTAATATTAATTAGTGTTCTGATGTTCCTTCAATATCACTTGACACTTCAAATTAGTTAATTTTCTTCCACTCTCCATCAATTCAACGCCCAGTCATAATCTGAACTCGCATGATTTATTTGTTAGATTTCTTCCCTACGAATACAAAAAAAATACATTCAGGAATCAACAACTTAAAAATGTGACTATGTGACTAGCTCTATGGTGTTAAATCGAAACAGCCTTAGTTAAATGAAAATGTAAAATAGGAACATCGATTTGAATATAGCTATTCGAACACTTAACTATGAGAAACTGCGCTCAAAATGCAAATGCGCCTTGAATAAACACCAATTAGACGCTTGTTTGAGATGCAAATCGCAACTTGAGGGTTTTTATTCTTATTGAGTCCGGCACTCGAGGATGAGAAGAACCTGGGCTCGGCCACTAAATCACCGAAGCACCCATCGAATACATCAGACGCGATGCCCGAAAGAAATGTAGGCAATGATCGATTTATTATGAGGAGGTGCATGAACTGCACGCCGCTATGCGGAGAGAGGTGACCTCTCTCAACTAGGGTTGAGATAAAAATCCAGCTACGGTGCTTTCGTGCCCATAACACATAGATAGAAAGTAGCCTTGGCTTCTCCACACACCTGTTTCGAGGTTTTTGACATCGGTTGTTTTCTCAAATAAACGTACCTTACTCCACACTTAGAAATTTGAGATATATAACAAAGGTGGAACACGCTGCGCAGGAAGGGTGATACAAATGCCTGTCACCGCAGTCTCGGGAGTAATTAAGCCGAAACACTCACGGACATGACTGGTCATACGTAGCCTCAGGAACACTGGGGCGGCGGCGGGCAGTGATGCTCCAATGGGGCAGCCAGCCCTCTTCTAGCAGGATAACGACATTTGCAATAGGGGTAGCAATTCAAAACAATCAGATTATTACGGCTACATCTGAAACACCGCATAGGTTCATTTGATGCATCAAAAGAAGTTCGGACCTTCATTGGACAATTGTGCCAAAACAAACTCAAGTTACAGAAAAAAAAACAATAGAAAAATATATTGAGCTAACCAGATGTTTCACTGATGAAGATTATGCCAAAAGCCATCTGCCATATGTAAATAAAATTAACAAAAAGCAACTGTTCAACAATGAAAAACAGGCAATTAATGGGCCCTTTTTACAGAAGAATAAAACATTCGTGATTTAACGAGTGGAGGAAAGTGCCACAACACGCGACAACAAATAGTGAACAATTTGAAAAAAAAAATGGTTTCTCAAAAAGTGGTCCTAAGATGGTCAGTACAAATATTACATTGAATGGCGTGGCAGATATGACCGCACACAAATCACAAGGCTACACAAAAACAAGACAACTCGGACATAAAAGCATGCGAAAACATCAAAGTGCGACGCGAGCATTACGCGGCAGGATGAAAGATCCGAGGCACCCCATACGTTTGAGGACTGCGACCTGCAACACGACGCAGGTTGGAGGGCAGGACATGCGTGTTAGAGAAGAGAATGGTGGACTAACTTTCGCCTGCAGCCTCCCTCTCCCAGGGGAGCAGTCAGAGCGAGCAGCTCGCCATCACAAACTGAATTCGCCCATTTGCTGGACAATTGAACAATTAAAGCTACGGGCACTGCGCCCCCACCCGGCTTCCGTGGTATGTGAACACTAGGAATGGACACGACGGTTTTGGACACAAGTGGGCACAAGAGGTCACCATTCCGACTTCACGTTTCTAGATGCGACACAAGACGGGAAAGAAATAGCAAGTAAAAAGTTTGGAGCTATAACATCAGGACAAGAAATGATACACGATGCTTTTATGGAGTGGCTACAAAGGCATCCAAGTGGGGCAGTTTGAGAGGAGGCGCGAGGCGCAGCCCCGACAGATGGACGCGGTGTGGGCAGCTACTGACGCGAGGTATGGAGGGTGCGGTCATGAGCGCCCTTCATGCCGAACATTGAAGTAACATAACTTGACCGACCGAGTGTCCGAGTGTGAAAATATCGTCATTTTCAATTGGCTTTTGCGTAGGCAGGGCACAACCAAAGACAAAGCTTGAACAATCACTTAAACCTCTGAAAAAGGGAAACGTTTGCAACAGATACGAAAGTACGACAGCTGGATGGCGCTGCAATCCCACCATCATTGATAATTATACGTAGAAAATGAAACTGAACGTGAATCCCAACGTGTTTAAATACACACACGGCAGGCTTGTGCACTTCAGGCACAAGATTAGCAACAAGCCCGCCATTCTTTCAATCTTAAAATAAAATCCGTATTCGTCTTGAAAATCCTTAATTATATGAGCTCCTTGTTCCACTCGATTATGTTTAGCGATGCTGAGAAATTCAATGAAATTTAATTAAAATTAGCGTGAATATTAACGATCAATCAAGTTCATCACACAACGAGAAGTTATACCTGAACTCACAAGTTTCAAGGTTGTTACATAAGAGCTAAACGAACCTCACAAAAGTAGCAAACGCAGAATAAAAATTCTGGTACACTAAACAAAACCTGTTCTATTTGAAATAGAAAAGGATGCCTTACCTTTGGCACAGGACTTAACATCTTCCTCTGGAAACACTAATTCTCATAGATACAGCAACTGTCTTCTCCTCTGGGGTTACAGAGGAAATAAAAATCAAGATGTAAACCAGTGTTGCTGACTCGGTGAATTTTCCAAAGCAGTCCAAAAGAAGTGATGAATTTTCAACATCACTGTGCAGGATCAACGTTTGACATGCAACGCTGGCATAAAAACTCGTTTCTTTGAAGTGAATCGAGTTCTTGTCCACCAATACTAGTACCTCAAGTTAACTACCTAGATACAGTGCGAAGTCCCACGCAAAAATGAAATTGGTCTCGCATCATCCTATCGGAACTAATCGATCAGTTGAATTATTTTGAACTATTATCGAAAATATAATACAAAAAAAGCGTTTGGAACGATGGAGACCGCGAAACAAAGTGAAATCACATCCATCTCGCAGCCATGCCAACGTTCAATAAAGAGTGCGGCACGCTTCTGAGTTACCGGGCGTGCGGGCGCTGGCGCACTTTATGACGCTATAGAAAGGCCAGCACGGATTTATAGGGAGGGGCAGTGGCCGATTCCAGTTATGGACAGAGGGAGCTTGTTAAATGCTCCGGACAATAGCGTAACAAGCGGCCATGCGCTTTGGGGCACCCCAATTGAGGATCAGCTCTCAAGACGGTTTCATCTAAATATTAATTTACGCCGTCTTATTTTGAGGTGCGAATCGAACGAACTTTTGCTTGAAAATACACGCCCAGATGGTAGACTTGAGTAGATTTGGTACCAGGCATAACAAAAAAGTTCCAGCTTCCAGTTGCGTGAAAGGTTTGATGAGTAAGCTTTGCTGAACAGCGGACTTCATTTTCGCACACATTTCTGCAAAACATGGAAGTAATTAAGGAAGTGAAGACTGATCTATAGGGAGCGAGATACAATTCAATGAATGACAACGCGTACATCCTACGAGGTCTTTCCAAATCAATGATTCGACTTCGAGACAAGCCGAAGTTTCCGCCACTCTCAACGCCTCCGCCACTCTCAACGCCTCCGCCACTCTCAACGCCTCCGCCACTCTCAACGC
>JACJUY010000275.1:155184-210052 GCA_014220935.1 Platorchestia sp. MABIK
AGTCACTCCCAGCGCCTAAGTCACTCCCGTCTCTGTTACTCCCAACACCTCCGTCACTCCCGTCTCTGTCACTCCCAACACCTCCGTCACTCCCAGCGCCTCCGTGACGCGAGCTGGGGTAGCAGACATACTCGCACATCACGAATTTCACGCCCGCCCACACCAGCGCTCGAATTATCCTCTTCAATAATCGCCACCGTAATCAAGTTTTACAGATGATCTCATAAAACATGCCTAAAGAATTATTTAGTTTGTTCTATTGAAGCCAGAATAACATTTTCTTGTTAGATCATTGACAGAAAATTGGCATTAATTAACAAACCCTCAGCCTTCAACAGAAATTGTCCAGAGAAGTGCAGCAGTCGTGATCAGTCTGAGTCATCATTCGTTTGCTCTCATTATCCCCCACTTGCATCGCATTGAATCTCCAAAGAACTGCTCACGCATTCTTTTCAATTTCCACACCACTCTACAGTTACTCGTTTCCTTCATTCCGGCTGCCGCGAAGTTTTATCGCGCATCCTCACTTCTCTTAACCTACCCATTTCCCTCTCCCTCACACGCCGGCTGCCTTCAGCTGCTAGCTCAATTTTTTGCGACCTTTTTTCAAGCAGAGCTCAACAAACCTGGCTTTTTCGAAAGCTTAATTCAACAGAACGCTCTAAGAGGCAGCAGCTATCTCTCCTCTCTCATAACTCCTATTTGAATTTTTGGAGTCTCGCCCACCCGTGAAACTTCGCGAACACACACAAAAATTACGAATTGCGAACTCTTCCGGCGTCGTTTCAGGTGAGAAATCAAAATTCCACTAAGTTTCTAATTATGTTCAACAAATTGTAAGAGAAAAGTGAGGCGCTAGTGCTCGAAATCAACTTTAATTTGAGGTAGTTCAGACAAGAAGTGATGCAAGATGTGGACTAATAATTGGAATGAAATCCAAAATGACAACAGTAAAGTTCACTAATTCATTGCCAATTTGAAAGTATAAAACTAAGAAAAGTAAACGGATCCCACACGGGATTTGAGCGATTCCCCATCGAGGCCGACGGTAAATTCATTCAATCATCCACACGAAAGTTGCGAATGATGTACAGGACACGAGTTACAAATCACAATGCACGCTATGGTCCTGAAGAAAAATTTAAACAAAATATGGGTTTAAACAGCAATATATTTGCACGTTCAGTCACTAGCCAACGTCAAAGTTTCACTGATGAATTCATAAAGTTCGCTTTCGAAAATTTTGGCGTCATCGTTTTGATTTATATTTTACTGATATTTTTTTAAATTAGAAATGTGTCCAAAACTGATCAGCGTCGTGAGGAATATGACATATTACAGCATCGGTCAGCTTCAACTTTTTGATAATTTCACTATTTCAAATAGACTTAGAAAAAAGGTATTTAGGAGTGCTTCAGAAAGCATTAATTCATCATTTTGGGAGATAATGACCCTTCTCTCCCGCACAGACATCTCAGTCCGATCACAAGAAGAAGTAATTTTCTAATGCTCATATTCGTTTTTAATCTATGCTGGTAATAGAATTAAAAGGGCGATTTTTAGGAAATCTAATATGTAAAATGAAAAGGAGAACCAATATAAAAGGGAAAATTCTTTCAACAGCAAACGTTTCGGAATCTCCGAAACGTTTTTTTAATCTATGCTGAGACCTAACTATTGGGAAGTGTAAAGCAATGTATTTCAAATGACAACTTATTAGAACAATTTTCGCGCAATGACTTAAGAAAGCACGCAAACAAAAACTTTGTAATTCGTACGATAGCATATTCCTTTTTAGATATAAAAAGAAATTCACTCAGCAAAAATTATATCCGACAACAATAAGCACGTGTTTTTCAATGCGAAAACAAAAACAACCATTACCAGATAATAAAAAGAATGTTTTAAATGTTGAACTTACCTGAAGCGTATTTCATTTTACAAGTTTTAGTACCCTCATTGAGTACTACGTTATCATTGTAACTCTTTTTACTTTAAACTGACGGTTTCACAAAGTTTCTGCTCAATTAAGATCGTTACGTGAAACTCAGCAAACGGTAAATTTGAACGGCGCCACAATTGAAAGCACAAAACTTTGGTTTCTGTTAGCTCAGTCGGCAGCAGCCGGCCTAAGAGTCTTCGTCAGTTCGTAGAAAAACGAAGGAGAGCAAAGATAAAAGATGAAACACCGAAACTATAACAAGAAGCCAAATCATAAGGCCTTGGCTATCAAGCGTGCAAACTTTATCCATTCAACTTGAAAATACGTCTAATTGCAGTAGAAGTTTATCTTGAAACTACTACTTGCATCTACGTTTAATCACAGTGCATTTACCGCGGTTGTTTTCCTAAGCTTAAAAATAATTTTTGACAGAAAAATCTCGTGATCACTCTGCCCTAGATTATTGGATTAGATAAGTTAGTTTTAGCCTCTCTAACCCCATAAAATGTGCCCCAGGTCAGTTAAGAGGAAAGTACACTTTAGTATGAAATAAAGGAACGGGGAATCCATGCAAATTATTTTTCACACACCAGATTACTTGCGCACACCAGGAATAAAATTGTAAGAAATTCATGAACAAAGATTCTAGTTGATGAAGAAAGCAAAAGGTGCTGAAGAAAAAGACGCCAATGAAGCGAAGAGATTTGTTATTTTGTACATTTAGCATTCATCGTTCTTCGTATGCCACGAGATGCTCCTGCAGTTGTTGCTCGGGTCGCCAGCAGTCTTTTTCGATTAACTCCACCAGCACACTGAATTTTAGATAAGATACTCATCAACGAAGCATCTCAAGCTACGAACATGTGAGAAATGATGGACATGGGATAGGTGACAAGAAAAGTTAAAGTTAGGGAACACTCGGGTACGATCATGCGTTAACAAACATGCGAGTCTCCCTCACGAAAAACTGGAAAGGACAAAGACAATGTGAGGCTTATTTAGTTGAAAAATGTATGTCTTCTGCAACGAGTGTTGATCAACCTCAGGCGATTAGCAAGGATAGCCACTGACATGGTTTCATTTTATCATGCGAGCACACAAAAACACTCGTAACTACAATTACATCGCATTCCAGCGTGAATTATATATTTTTTAAGGATTGACTCCCGTAGACTCAGATGTAAAGGTGGCTTTTCTGAAGTCCGGCACCTTCGTGCGTGACTGAAATTTCTAATGTATGGAATTTTTGTAGCACGAGATTCCCTAGGTGTAACATGGACTTCTGATGTGCAGATTTGTGGGGAAAAGCAGCCAATAGTTTCCCGCTCCGATTCATATCCATTATTAGAATTTAAAATTATATCACGCAAATTTAGAGCAAAATATTGTTAAGACACCGAAGCCCATAAAAAACAATAAATGCACTCAAATTCAGAAATTAAATATTTTAGCATTTTTCCAAAAGTAATAGCAAATGCTCCATCAAAAGATTTCTCTTAAAGTAATATTTGCAATCAGTACAACGTATTTAAAAATGCAGGGGAATTTAAATTGATATTTAAAGTTAGCATAAGCTTATCAAATTACAATAAAGGCGTTTCCAAGAGAGGAAAAAGGAGAACACCATGTAGTATGGGATTAAGGGAACAGAAAATCTGTGCACAAGGTGAGCCTCCTACACCCTGCCCATAAAAACAGCAATATTATAAAATGTGTTTATGAATGATAGATTATAAGAAAGTTTTAGCGTCCCTTTACCACGACAAAGATGTTCAAAGAGAGGGATGAGGAAGGCATCATTTAGAATGGAGTTAAGGGAACGCGAAATCTATGCACAAGGTGCATAAAAACAGTTAGCTAAGGAAGAAGTTCATGAAACAAGAAAAAAAATTGAAGAAAGTAGTAGGTGCTGAAAAACAGGACAGCAATGAACCGAAAAAAGATGGCCCGTAACAAAACAAAAATCCTATTCTATTTCAACAAACAAAAGAGCTACCTAACTCCCAGCTCACATTTTCCCCCTGGGAGCGCGAATTCCCATAGATGTGTTTATGATCCACGATAAAATTGAAGAAGTCATTTTCAGGTTCTGAAAATACAATAGCAGCGAACCAGAAATAAATTGCCAGTAACCAAACGAACAAACTGTCGTTCCAACAAAAGAAAAGCTTATGCAACCTTCAGCTCGGGATCTTCGCATCCTCTCACTGAGAGCGTAATTCAAATTCGTACGAAGTTGTATCCCACTGCGGGGAATAGCACGCAAAGGTCATGTGCGAAAAAGTTCAAGACTGAAAAAAATTGCGAGGTACTCTCAGCACTTTATGAGAATTGCTTACGAGAGTAACGTACAAACTACGCCGCAGGAATAAATTTTAATCTAACATGCTCAAAGTAACCCCGTAGTTAACCGAAAATATTGTGAAATGTTCATTAATTTTTGCGAAGCCTGGATTTTTCAGGAATACACTAATTATACTCGTACTCTCGTAGGAATAGCAATCGAGGCTTGCTGAATTAAGGGTTCTATGAACAATTCACGAAACATTTTATAAATGCCTTAAGTGTTTCACTGGCAACGTATTCCCGTGAGCTGTGCGAAGCGAATCGTGTCGAAATTAAATGATGTGAGAAAGATTTAAATTAAAGGAGAAGTGATACGCTTATAACATTTTCGTTTCCATCATAGTTAAAGCTGAAATATGAGCTCTTTGTATTTTTTGGTCATCAAAGAATGATAGAAGTATGACAATAGTTTTCATTATGAAGCAGAAAAAAACACAGAAAACAAGATCCCCGTTTCCTTCAACATTTTTTCGAAAATACCTAAAATGTCAAAAATACGTTTGCTGCTAGCGATCAATGGAAAAAACGTAATATAATGTCAATGGTTAGTCTCCCTCACATGTTGCCTCATTGATATAAGAACTGTGAGAAATAATTAAAGAAAAACTCCCTTAAGTACACGTAATATTCCAACAACGAGATTCTGACAATACAGAAGACACAAAAACAAACCTGAAACAAAAATATCTGTCAAGTCTAAAAAAGCGCTGGAAATCAAAATATTACATTGATGCGGTTCAACTTTACTAATACAAAGGCTTGCGAACCAGCGACAATAACTCAAGTATAAGCGGCACAATATCGGTGGCATGAAAATAGTGGCCACAATTCGACAGGACACAATTCAGCCTCAGTACGTGATGAAGGAAGAAAGCGGACCAAACACCGGCCTTTCGGAGGCGACCGCAAACAGGAGCGTGATTGAGCACCAGTTTTGCCAAGACCATCGACACAAGAAAATCGCCTATGATCAACGGTCGGCGTCACCTGCACGAAGATTCCAAAAATATTGCGTACAACTTTCGAGTGAAACAGCCAAAAAGCAGTTGATGCACAAACGTGATGAGAAGTTAAGTTTTCGATGACAGTCTCAAGGTTGTTTAAAGAATATGAAAAAATATCCCCATTGCGCAACACAACATACTACAAACTGCTTCAAAGTACGTAACTTTATTTTCATCCCTGAAATTCGTCCTTACCCTACTGAAGAGATTGTCATGTAGTGAAGTAATAAAAATTAGTTCAAATAACTTAGAGAATTTCAAGACCTGAGTCGGCACGCTGTGTGAGCAGCGTGTAAAAAATAAAACGGAAAAATCTCTACAGAAAATTCAAGATGAAGGAAAAACAGGTATGAAAACACCTGTGCGTGATGAGATTAGCTGAGTGGTCTGATCATATTTGCGTCACACACAATGAGAAGACTTGATAGCAAGCACGGTTGACATGATAAAATATATAGTTTTGAAGACCACTGGACTTTTAAAAATTGGTATAAACTTACATTTTGAAAAGAGTCGAAGAATTTCATGTGCTCTCAATAAAATTGTTTCAATTTTCTACGCAACTGCTTAGGCTGTCTGGAACTGTGTTCCTGATACCGAAAGTATTACCCTCATCAAAGTAGTTCTCAATTCTCTGAAGAGGTCATTTCGCTCAATATGAAATTTATTATTGTGTTCAGCCTACCCCTCACTGAAAAGACGTATCCATATAGCGATGTTAAGAGAAAGGAAAGGAGCACTAGATATATAAGCAGTGTGCTAGCCGTTGTTAATGCCCATTATCGATTTTGAGATACTTCTGTGCAGTAACACTGCCGATGAGGGCAAGTGTAGGTTCAGCTGAACACCCTTGAGACAGCCGCCCAAATTATCATGGTGTCCCCTCACCTGGAACTCCTTGCATAGACATGCAGTCAGAATCAGAAAACTTTCTTTGGTGTTAGTCTACACGTTATCAAACTTTACGCATTTTTAGAGGGAATGAAGTAAATAATTGGGCCACGCATTTTCAATTTGTCAAGTAGTCAATTTCAGTAATCATCGTGCTTATCGCTTTCTAAGGCATAGCAACCTTTCTGGAAAAATTATGCTTCGTAATGTAATGTTAATGTTATGCTAGCGAGCAGCTCTGCCGCTCGTACTCTAAACGACTTGTCAATCAGGCGAGAGACGCCCAAGCAACGCAGCACCAACGCCTGTGTACAATTGAAATCCAACGGGCCGTGCATCTGGTGCAAGCATTGGTAGAATAAAATATTAAAGATACCAAATGCTTTACATGAAAGCATTTTACCTTACTAAAAAATGTACACCATACATGAAATATTGCGCAACGATAACGAAGATACTCAGATTATTTCAGAATTTCTGTTAACGTTAACAACAAATTTCAAGAATCTAAATCCACAACGGACTTGTGTCGTAACTTCTGCCCTTCAGAACTGATTCACTTAGGAGCGCTCATCTCCCGAAAAGTACAAACATGAATATCAACCAAAAGTAAGATTTTTCAAATAACACTTGAACCACACAGCTTATGTGAGCAACACCCTTGCCTTAAATTATTTTATTTTTCCTTTCCAACAGAGAAAAGTAGCATTGGATACACGGTTCGATTCCATTATAATTAAACTAAGAAGGTTTCAACGTAACACAAGAATATAACTAAGCATACGAATTAAATATCAAGCTTGAAAATTGGCGTTGCGAAAAGCGCCGCCAAAACCAACACATAATCGTAAAGTAAAAGATAATTTACCATCAAAAAAGTAGAAGTCACAAATCACTCGACGAATGTTCTCAGATGCACGACGGAAAACAAATTAACACTTTCAAATAAAACTTGAGCTTAAGCATTAGGCGATAACTTAATTCGAACTTAATTGTAAATGAATATTTTTGTCAAAGCAAACCTTAAGTTTGAATATAGGCTCAGTTGCATGTATTTAAGGTTCCAATCAAAACGTTCACAACGCCACGCAAAATATAGGTTTTCACGATCACACTTCATTCAGGATCAGTTACAGAGGAATGTTCCCTAAATTTGATTTGAGAGACGCACGACATTTCGAGTGATAGTTGCACATATCATCAAAATACCTAGCCTCAAAAATGCTGTAACATTATAAAGCAGGAAAACTACACAAGTAGGAATAAATACTTAAAGTCATGAAAATAACATGCCGTTCTCACAAAATAAACTCGCTGCAAATATGAATTACAAATACTAAATCAACTGCGCGACACCTTTGTACGACATTCAAAAATGACTGACTGTAACTAGGTACAATGGCAAAGCAGCAGCAGCTAATGTCATCTTACTTGACCGCAGGACGGGTGCACTTCGCTTTGCACTCAGCAACTCACCTGTAGAAAGAAAAAAAGAGGAAATTAGCATGATTAATTCAGCGTGAAATTAACTTATACCTGCAATTCATACTGTTAAGTGAAATAGGTTTTAGGTAAGTGAAATTTACCCTAACTTCTAGTACAGTGAGTAAGAGTTTGCACGGTCAAATTTGTTGCCTTGAAGTATCTAGCAGTGTATTGACTATATAAATGAATTATTTAGGCACTCCAATAACAAAAAATGCATGGGCCTGACGTACTACAAAACATATATCAGATAGAATAATTTTCTTGGCCAGCTTGACTTGGCTTTCATGCTCATGGTTGTACAATCTAGGGATCATAGTTCTGTTAAGGACGATAAGCTACAAGTGTAAATACAGGCTACAAAAATAATAAGAATCCGAACTCGAGGCTCATTTGTGCTTTTTTTTTGACGCCCTTACTCATTTTTTCACACCTCAAACTCACATTTCAATTGGAACAAAGAAAAGAAATTTTTTTTTAGGCACGTAGTGAGTTGACTTTGTACTTTTAAACCAATACCTTATTGCACGATAAGATATTCAAGCAGTTATCCCGGTAGAGAGACGTCAATATCCACATAAGAAAACGATCGAAGCATTGAATCTGAACTGGTGAGCATCACCCTTATTGAAAGGACGAAAAAACTGGAACCCGTACGGTCATCATGCAGCAATAATAGTTAGGCTCAACTTCCTGACCCTATTACTTTTTGCAATAATTACAGAACTTAAACTAAATGAATGCAATCCATATAACATTGTTAGAACAGAGTGAAAATCATTAATCGATTAGTACAAGAAAGGCAACATCTTGCCCAATTACATGTATATAACCGGCAGTTAACAGAACGCGTAAAATTTCGAGTTCCTACCTTACAAAATGTTTAATACTTTCTACGACACAAACAAAAATAAAGCTGTTACGTAAAACTTATGCGTTAAAATATTTCCCCCTCTTATGAAAGTTCCTTCATAAAGCGGTTCCAAGTATACGTGGACTAGAACCATCAATGAAGCAAGCAAACAGTTCTTGTCCGTAGAGGAAAATTCAGCCGTAAGATAAGACTTCCATCGTCATTTCTAGCCATTTTGCTCAGTTTCCTACGCGTTCCTTTCAAGGCTCCGTCCTCCCCAGAGCCATCCCTCGAGCTTCCTTCGACGATTTCCCCGCCCAAGAGAGAGATCGCACACACTCGCCGCATAACTAATGCAAGAAGAGACAACGGGCGTATTTTTTGCCCTTAACATCTCTCTAAACGGCAGCAGTTCTAATTCAGTGTTAGCTAAGAGAGCGTCGCAGAGGGAACGTCAGTCTCGGCGTGTTTGCCTAAAGAAAACCAGTGAGCACAGTCAGATTTGCCTTGGCTTCGGCAAACAGCCCATCATACGCGTTACTGCTACAATGGCAAACACGACAACCACGGCCTCCTTCTAGACAAGGTGACTTAGGATCATGCCTTTCAGAATTGCGAGTCTCAGTTACGACGAACTTTGGCCATTCATTCATCACTGAATAATTATTTCTGCCAAGATAAAATACGCAACTGAATTTCATTTTACTTTTGAAATCTATGCGGATGAATGCTTATCTGGTATATTAGATAAAACCATGTGTTAACTGTGAGTAACTTTCAATTTATTACATTTAAAAAATAATGCAAAGATATTGTACTTAGAACATTTTGCATAACACGGTAACGGAATTAAAAAGATTTTAGTCCACGGACATGATCAAGCCACGCGGATACAGCACAGGAAGGAAAATAACCACTGGATAGAACGAAAAATGAGAAGCTTATTGAAATAATTCGTTCATCAAAAGTTTACCCTTCCCTTGTACTAAGTTAATGAATCGATTATAAAAACTCCTGAAAGTATAACTTCAAATAACCCTGCAATGGCGCAAAATTTAATGAAAAAAATAAATAAATAAATAAATTACAGTCTCAGGTAGTACAGCTCGCTACGCTGGAGAAAGAAGGTATCCTGTAAGCACAAAAAGACAAAAAAGTTACGTTTAACACGAAAAAAGAAATTGAGGACGCTCGTGCATGGAGCCGGTTGCACCGTACGCTGGTCCAGCGAGAGAAAAGAGAGCATAAGAATGGAAATGCAAGGCCAACCAACCCAAAGACAAATCTAACCTTACAAGACTCCCGCAACATTCGTGCTGCTGATTGTGTGGAGAATACTTCGAGGCACCATTGAGAAGCGCTAGTTTCCTCGAGATATACTAACGAACGATGGCATTCACTGTCTGTTTACCCCTGAGTGTAGCATCAGATAATCCCACAAAACCCATGAGAAGCGCAAGTCTCCTTTTAGCGAACCCATGGAAGAAAATACGAAAACCTTTAATAATCGGTGGACTGAAGTATCATTAGTAACGCACAAAACATTACTGACAAGCACAACATAAATGTATAATGCATGCTGAATTGCATTAAAAAAGGTGAATTAAAGTATACGTAACATTTAAGAGCGGGGCACGCTTTACAAAATTCAAAAAATACTGTCAAATTTGGTGAACGACAATGTGACCAAACCAAGAAAAGCAAACCAAGAATATTAAACAAAATCTAATTCAGCACAGTCCATCGTTCCAACACGCAATTATCACTACAAGATGAAGTAGAATTACCGAATCACACCTGCAAATGAGGTTCGTTGTTAATAATAAATGTACTGAAACTCGGCAAATCACGAACAAAGGGAAAATAATTCGAACTTTTTTCAATGCGTTCAATAAAAATTCAACTCACAGCGTGAAAACAATGCCTTTGAAGGGTCAAATACGATATAGAATGTAATGTTAGAAAAGATTAGTAAAATATTATAATTCATCAATGTGTTAGCAATGAATATCGCACGATGCGACCTTGCAGGTGAAATTAAATTAACGTCTGGCTCCTTCATTGGTTATCATTGCAACCGCGGGTGCTGCCTCACTTTTTTGGATATCAAATATCTGAGTTTCATCCAACAGCCATTGAAGAGCTTATCTATATTTCGTTGACTGAAAGGGTCCCTCTCTCGAAATAGGTGAACATGAAATGAATAAAATTCCCAACAAAGAATGGTTCGCCCTCCACCAAGTCGAGTTCATTCCAAAACAAAATTTTCAACTCGAATACATATGAGATTGCCCTTCACAGGTCAATTTCCCAACTAATTCAGAGAGTCGAGTTTATAAATCAAGCCAAGGGTGCCATAAATCTCATGATATTCTCGCCGGCACTGATTTGATACGGCAGGAAAGGGAGAAGCGATGGTTAACCCTGTGTATTTCTAATAAGCAAACAATCTCTAACATCTTAGGTATTTTCTAACCGAGGCCAAAGGTTAGGGCAGAATTAGAAGTCACGGCAAATAAGCACGAAGACAGCTTTCAAGATATGAATCCCTTCACAAGATCAGAAAATATTCCCTGCTCATTCCGAGAAAAGTACAGAATGAAGAAGTGTGACACGCCAAAGAAAAGATCAATATTATCATCAAACAAGGGTCAACAACAAAGTAACGGTCAATAATATAACGTTCGTTACTGATCCATCAATCGTGAATGGAGCCAAAATCTGAATACGGGTATCTACAAGACAAAATCAAATCTTGTGAATCTATACAGGAATTTTAGTTTGAACAGTAACGGACATGTTAATTGCTGATACATTAATTTAAGAATCAATCTCATTTCTTCTGACTTATTGCGTTGAACTTCATCAACTGCAAACAATGCTTGGCTGGCTTTTTCACAAAAACGGAAAATAATTCATAGCTATCGGACTTGGGAGCCTTGATTTGACGTTCGAGTGTCATGAGCATAAACACCTCTGCGATGAACACGAGCTAATATTTGGACAACAAGAACCAGAAGTCATTGAAGAGAGCGACAGCAAAGTTGACTGGTTTATGATTGCAAGTGGAGGCACCGCTACCAAGGTTATTCAAGGGTTACTCTGCGTGATGCATAGTACAGAACGTCGAGTAGCAAGATCCTTCTAGTAGATCTCAGGATATATCGATAATCTGAACGAAAAGATTCAAAACTACTTTGTATTTCATAGTAATACATCTTTAAATGTAACGTTTTAGCAAACATCAGAATGCATCGACAGTCGGAAAGTAGTCTGATTCCAAACAACTTTTCAATGCACGTTATTTACGTTTGACTTTCAAGACCTTCAACAACCGTAAATGATCATCATAGGGCAAGAACAACTGATGAGTTCATTCAGGGCCTCACCAAGGATCTCGCTAAATTATGAGGACAAGCACGGAAGCTCGTTGAGGAGCTGTGGAAGTGGCACCATGAAGACGCAAAATATTATGGTCACAGTCGCCTAGCCCATTGATTGCGATGTAAGCCGACAGTGTACAAGGTGAAAATTTTCATCATGCAACTAATCAACTAGTTGTTCCAAACTCAATTTCATCAATACTAATCAAAGCTTAATGAAGGCACGACCCAGTTGATGATTGTTATTTCCAAAATTGCTCTCTACAATTGACTTTAATAAATTCAAGTTGAAAATTGAACAAGGAGGGTCAGTTTGACCCTCCTTGCGGTCCCTATAACGCCAGTGTTAAACAAAACGTTTTAAAAAATTAAATACTCGAAAAGATGAAATAGTGAAATGAGAAGAACAAGCCGAGCCTGTAAACGGCCTGGAGCATAGCGAACCATCGTCGTCACATAAGAGGGGAAAAGAAATGAGATTCATCTCAACAAAGCTAAGCTCATAACAGCTTCCTCAGCTAGTTTCAATAATTTTGCATCTGGTATGATGTGTATCTAGTGAAATCGCTCACGAGCGCTATCTACTCAAAGTACACTTGTCAGAACAGACACTAGCACCATACTGGAAGAAATTCTCCCAATCCCTCCTCCCGGGGACCACTCAAAATCCCAGAGAACGCTAATTACTGATTAAGCAGAGGGATAGCTCTATGAGCGCACAAGCTAGACGATATATTCACTTTGAATTAGAATGTAAGCACAGCTCTCAGTATTAGTCGCCCTTAACTCAGAACAACTCCGAGTCGGTACGGTTTGACTCTCCCAAATGGGCGGAAAAGACCTAACTTAGCGACTCCTTCTAAACATAGAATTTAAACGTCGATTTCTTTGCCCAATGTGAGAACCACTAGACCACAAAACTTCCCGTTATATATTAGGGGAATACGTTAACCTAACAATCAATTTGTGAGTAATTATCCGAGATACATTTACTGTTGTTCTCTTTGTGAAGGCAAATTTTTAAGCCACTCAAGTACGTGACAAAACAATAGCACTCAAATATCACAACGTGAACTTGTTCAACATGGAACCCTTCAGGCTTCTTCTAGAGATACAGGTTGAGAAGCAAGCAATTCATATACCTCCCCAGACGCGAGCTGAAGCCTACGCCCTCGACCAGCGTGTCAGATACACCAAAGTTTTATTCGAGAAAAGACCAAGTCTGATCATTTTGTCGGAAAAAAAAGTCAATCGAACGAACCACGTCTAAAGTTCGACAGGTGCGGAAGAGTCGGAGCAGGCAGTATAGGCTGGTAAATAAGAGGTTCATTTCGGATGGTTCGGAGATCCGCCGACCCAAGTTGGGTTGGCCAGAATTGTAAATCATCCTTCACTCTAGTGTACGGAGTTAGAGTCGCCGTTGTCACATTCGCAATTCCTAATTGATGGTTGAAGGGAGAAATGGTTTCTGATCCAATTCAATGAGTATTCCACCTTGGGACTCGCTATCACCAACTATCGGACAGTCACGAACGACTGGACAGAACGTCTTCCTACAACCCCAAAGTTAATTTAAAATCAAAATTTTCGGCAAAGAAAGTCCTAATTCACTCAACTGAGGAACCTTCAAAAGTTACAGAAAAAACTTCCCCAAAAAATTGTCATATATATTTTTTGTGTTATTTGCATTGAATAGTAATAAAAATACTACAACATGTAGCTTTATCAGACACTAGAGCCAATAAAATTCTTGTCTCCCCTTACTTCCTCACCCCAAAATCAGCGAGATTCAACTCTTCAAGTTGAGAAAATGTTAAAAAAAAATTCTTAGCCATAAAATTACTTTGATGCTATAAATATGGTTAGTTAATTTCATTATTGTCATGACCATTATTACCATCAACAAACTATGATACAACAGAAACAATAGCCGACGCACATCGTTTTCTCGTCAGCTGGTATCAGTAAAAACTACGCGGCGGAAGAAAGCATGGGGCATTTCAGCCCAAAATTAATCATAAAAATAAATAACATGAAATCACAAAAATATGCATGAAAATATACGATTATCACAACATGTCAATGAACTCGAAATTTGAGAACATGTAAGTAAGACGTACTAGTAAGCTAGCCTCCAAGGACGAAAAAAGAGTTAGACCAGCGACACAAAAACGAGCAAGTCATTTCCTAGATAATTTCTCCCTAGAATACATACGTGAACTGTTTGTTTCTCATCCAGCAGCACCTTATCTCAGATAAAGATGGATTGAAGCGAAGAACCATAGTAGCGACTCGTTACTCGACAACGAAGTGATGGCACAAACAAAATCCCAACGATTCAGCTATATTCGTGATGTCATGCGTTCGTTATGAAAGGAACATCACGCTATTTTTTTCCCGCGTACGACCTCGGGCAGATCCCCTAGCTGTGAGTAATAGACAGCTCTCACATTTATCACATGAACATCTGGGTATGCTCCGAGCTAGACGGCGAAGCCTCGCACCTACCAAGTACTGAGCAGCAGTAAAAACACCGGACATGTGAGCAACACAACACTGCACCAAGCTCCAAAAATTTGGAAAACCCCTCCGCACGTCTGTGGAACTTCTCAATGCTCACGGCACTTCAAATTTTTCTTCAAGTCCAGCTTGATTACAATCCAAACTTCTGTGTGCAAAGTATTTTTGAACACCAGGTAGACCAGCAGAATCAGTCGTAACACAAAGCTATTGGATCCAAAGACGAAGTTAGAACCTGAAGTACAGCGACAACGCGTGTTCTCGGTTCCTAAGTCGCTTCTAAGCCGTCATCAAAGCTAGTGACAATGAGTAACACGTAACGAAGACAATTTAATCCAGTTGTGGCTAATTTTAATCTTAAGAAAAGAAAAATAAGAATTTTTATCATATATATAATATTTACGCATAACTACAAACCACATCTCGTACGCTCACCGCAAGAAAAATGTAGCAGAAGCTTTTGTCATGCTAGTGTGCTGGGACGCAGCCGCAGAGCCGAAGTACAACTCGCAACTAAAATACTTAAACAGGTCACGCGCCATATATGTAACTCATCTAACCTAATGATCTGTTATAACAGATGTACGAGTAATTTTTACAACATTAGAGAAGCAGATCGTCCATTTTCAATTATGATAGTCATAAAATGTAGAAAATTACATCAGAAGCGCAACGGTATAAAAAATTCATTAATTCACTTCGAAGAAGGATTTCTGTCATACAGCGAAACCCAGAGATTACTCAGCTTTTTATTTGTCCTATCACAGAAACTGAGATTGCAGACAGTTGAGACTCAGGAATACCGGAAGAATTACTGGTCAAACGTAAGCTTGCATTTGTATTGCTTCAGTCAAAGATTAAGGAATACGATAAATATTAAAACACATTTCAACACATAAATGTTAAAACGCATTTATCCCACCTGAAAACGTAACCACGGACATACTCATGCAGTGAAGTTCGCTCCCCTCAACTGCAACCTACACAATATTCCAATTCTTGAATTTAGTCCTAGAACGCTCACATTTCACGGTCATTTCAGTCTAAATTTCAACTGCTCGAGTTTAACTTTTCGAATCGAAGACTTACTCCAGAACACGTGAAGTGAACATCTCAAACAGAAATTGGGTTGAACACTAAAGGAAGCATAGCAACGAAAACTAATCCTTAATGTCGACAGCACATCTTACAGAGGTGAGACATACAAAAGAATATAATCGATTAAATACAAATACGTGATTTTCACCACTTCTATGATCGAGAAGCACCAAGTTCCTGTTACAGAGTTCCGCAATTCTACGATGAATGCGTCATGGTCGAGTGAAGGAACTCCGTAACTACGAAAACAAGTTCTTGTAGCGTTCACCGACAGAGCACTGAAATTCTTTCTCCTAGAGATTGATTGATTATGAGAAAGTTACAGCCTCCTTTTACCACAACATACATGTTCAAAGAGAGGAAGGATGAAGACACCATTTAGGATGGAGTTATGGGAACGCGGATTCTACGCACAAGGTGTATCAAAACGGTAAGCTAAGAAAGAAGTTCATGAAACACGATAAAAGTTGTAGAAGAAAGTAGTAGGTGCTGAAAAACATGATTGCAGTGCACCGAAGAAAGATGGTCCATAATATAACAAAAACCTATTCTATTTCAACAGAAAGAAGGCCTACCTAACCTTTAGCTCGGGACTTCACATAGTCCCCTTGGGAGCACTAATTTCCAAGGAAATAATTGTTTCTCCATGAGGGGTCTTTCTCCTAGAGACAGCTGCATAAATTGAAGACATGTCGTTGTATAATCCCTCAATCTCCCCAAGGACTCTACTTGACGCTTAGGTGCACAGCATTTGTAGACCATTTCTCTAAAAATTGTAGGTTGTAATAAGAAACCTCCAAAAACAGACAAAAATCCTAGAACACAAAATGTTCCATTTTGGAGGAATAAGAGCAGCTAAACGAGATTCACTTTAAAATATCGACTCTGTTAAACTTGACAAAAGCCGATCATATAGGACTACTATCGGTGCCAATTTTAAAGCTTAATTTACGCCCTTTAAAAATACATTACAGTAGGTTGGGGGCAGCCCCAAGTCTACAGCCAGCTATCCCAAGTTGAGATCGAACTACACCAAGTTCAGCGCAAGTTATTTCACGTTGAGAACAAATTATTCCGGAGTCAAGGACAAACTACTCAAAGTATAGAGCCAGTTATCCCAAGTTAGAGCTAAGTCACCAAAGCCAGGAGCCAGTTACCCCAAGTTACAGCCGAGTCCCCACCGCCTAGAGCCAGTTATCCCAAGTTGAGAGCTGACTCTCCTCAGCACGAAGCCCTCGAGCGCGATGGCTATCAAGGCCAAGCCATTTGTCAGCGTTTGGTGAGGCTCGTCAGCTTCTTTCACTGCATCGAGCAAGAAAAAATCTGAAAAAACTGCTTGCCAATTGAGAAAGCGAAAAAAAACAGAAGGCACAGCTGCACGCCAAAACTATTTCACGCTCAGCCGATTTGAGAATATATAAAGCTAGACACCCCAGAAAACTTAGCAGTTAACGAAAACGCGGAACATTTCATTTATATGAGAAATAACGTTAACTTGCAAAAATCATGAAACGAAGAGTAAGAAAGCAAGGGTGAACAACTTGTTCAACGGCACAGCGTAGCATCTGGTGACGTGCACTGCTGACAAGTCGAATGAAGGAAACGGACGAGTGATCAACCTCCGGAAATTTTCGAGGCCTGAACACGAATTCAAGTCAATTATATGGAGCAATTTTGGAACGGAAAACAATTTAAAGGTATATTGTATTAATAGTTAGTTTAAGCCTCCCTATCCGCAACAAAAATGCGACCCAAAAAGAGAAAGGGGGAAGGCACCAATTTGTATTATTATTATTATTATTATTATTATATGAGAAAGTTTTAGCCTCCCTCAACCACGACAAAGATGTTCTAAGAGAGGAAGGAGGAAGGCACCATTTAGTATGGAGTTGAGAAAACGCGGAATCTATGCACAAAGTGCACAGAAACAGTAAGCAAAGAAAGAAGTTCATGAAACAAGAAAAAGTTGAAGAAGAAAGTAGTAGGAGCTGAAAAACAGGACAGCAGTGAACCGAAAAAAGATGGTCCGTAACAAAACAAAAACCTATTTTATTTCAACAAAAAGGAAGCCTACCTAACCCTTAGCTCGGGCCCTCACACAGTCCCCCTGGGAGCGCTAATTCCCATAGATACAAGAGTTGTATCCCCCTGAGGGGGGCACCAATTTGTATGGAGTTAAGGGAACGCGGAATCTATGCAGAAAGGGCATAGAAACAGTTAAGTTGAGACAGAAGATTATGAAACAAGATCAAAGTTGAAGAAGAAAGTAGTAGGTGCTGAAAAATAGGACAGCAGTAAACCAAAAAAAGGTGGTCCTTTACATTTAAAAAAACATCTATTTTAACAAAATGAAGGTCCACCTAACTCTCGGCTCGGACCCTCACACATTTTCCCCCTGGGAGTGCCAATTCCCATAGGTACAATAGTTGTTTTCCCCTGAGGAGTGCGATACATGGGAATATAAAGATCACCTCGTAAGCAAGAGATAATATACAGGTTAACAGTATAGTTTAACAGTAAAATCAAAAGAAGTTAATGAATCAAGATAATATTTGAAGAAGATAGTAAAAGGCATTGAAAAAAGACAGCAGTGAATTGAGAAACGAAGGTCCGAAACAAAACTATAAGAAACTATTTTATTTCATAAAAGGAAAGCTAACCTAACTTTCAATTCGGGAACTCACATCTTCCCACTGGGAACGCTAATTGCAATAGAGAAAATTGTTGCATCCCCTTAGGAGGTGCAAATATGTACAGTACGATTCCTCATCTAACTCAGTCACAGGACGCCTTGGAATACAATTTCCTTATTTGTCAGACATGTTCGCTGTTAATGGTCTTTTCTTCCACCTTCATTTCTATTTTCCCACAGCGCAAGAACTACGAGAGTTCTAGGAAATCATAGGATTTTCGCTATTACTATTAATGGCTCCTTGAACGGCAATCGAGGTAAAAATGTAGTAGCGCTGATACGAAAATGACCATCAAAGTCACGCAACCGCTACTGTATTTGGCACACCTGCTTCTGTAGTAATCACACCAGTAAACTCTTTGAGCAACACAAGGTAACGTTCGACCCATAACAGTGCACATAGTATCGTTTATTTTAAAACCATGATACTGGGAAAAGCGACATCTGGACATAAACCAGAAAATTGATAAATAAATAGAAGTGCTGCTAAGATGAAAGCTACCACGTCAAGAGAAGAAACACTTAAGAAGCCTTGAGAGAATTCTTATTTCGTGTCTAACTATGGCAACATGAAACTAACATAAAACTCTACACACAATAGACGGCAAGAAGCAAGGAAATACCTCAACCTATCACAAACGGTAATAACACACAATCACAAAGGAATTAAATCTGTACGAGATAAAGACGAAAAAGCATTGTTCGATAATCGCAGGAGCAGACAAAGCGCGCTGGCATAAGAGGGCGGATGTTTACAGCACACACAGAGGAGATGATTTTTAAAGGCTTTACTAATGCTTGTCCAAGTGAGCATAGAAAATGCGTCCGTTTGCGTTAATGATCCCAGCTTCCATTGAGGATGACTGCCAGGAACAAATAAGAGTTGTCGGTGAAATTCATTTCGTTTCACAATCGCTTGTAAGTGGAGAAAAACGCAATATTTGAATTACGATTTGGAGAGTTAAAAAGCTCTAAATCCATCAATTAAACTACCGTTGCGTTCCCTAAATTAGTCAAAAACTCGATACTTCAACAAGCCCGGTTGTTCGATGTCAGTTGCAACCCGATGCGAACTGAAAACTTTGAACCTAAAACTCGGTTTTCCAGAACCTCATCCATTAAACTTGAACACGTGAAGAAAACTGTTGTGTATTTTGCTAGCTATTCATTCACGAGATTCGCCAAAGAAATAGTTTCATCATTACAGTGTTATTAAATAGATCATTAGGACGGTTGTCCTAACGAAAATCAAACCACTCAGAGTAGAGGCATAAAATCTACATCCTTGAACAATTAGAATTCAACACGTCTCAAACGCCTTGATCAAGAACTTGAAAAACTATGTACAGAATCAAACATTCAACTAGACAGAAACTACGAGAATCAATCTCCATCATTAAACATTGTAAAGATGTAGATATTTTAATTAAGAGTAACTGAAAAACGCGCACGCACCATAAATATATTCTCTAACGAAGATAGCATTCATCTCATTGTACGTCATGCATGCACACATAACTATGCAGCCCACATTACTACTACATCGTGTAATTTTGATTTCAAAATGTTTCTGATCTTGAGTTTTATCATGAACACTTCTGAATGACCGATCCCTCGTCAAATTAACTGAAGCAATCATCGTAATGAAACTGAAAACTAATGTAAGCCATGTCATGCACAAAATTAAAGTCTCTGTAGGCAGAAAGAAAATAAAAATTCATATGAAATATGATTATTGAAGATGAACAGTGTAAGAAACAAAGCAAAGTACACAAGGAAAACTGTAACGCGATGTGCCGACAACCACAACGACAGGCAAGGACTCTGGCTGCGACCACGAGAAGTTGAACTTAACAAACCTACATCGGACACATGCATAAACATGTCTGATATCGCCTCAGTAGCATTAAGTTAAAAAACTAATTCCTCAACGCACGCTGACACATTCCACAAGTAAACTACCGTGAAGACGCAAGAAATCTAACAAATTCCCGGAGAAGTGCTGAATTTTCCCAAAAAAATCTCCCTAGTACTTTAACATTATGAGAGAGGTGCAACCTAAACGAACTTTAATTCGCCGAAAGTTTCCATTAGAATGGAAAATATCGGCGATGAAAGCAACAACAAGCAATGTAAAAGGCCTTTGAGTTCATACGTTTTTAGATTATTACTTTCTACACAAACCCTCATGTATTATTTAAAAAATTAAATCAGATACTCGACTAACGTTCCACATAAAAACACACTCTCTCATGGTTTAAAAAGTTGAAAGAAGTGGTTTAAATGCTTCAGTGAACAACATTTTTCTGATCTTTTGTCTGCAGAATTTGGAAGAGATAAATTCGGCAGACAGATGATGTTAACAAAATATGTTACTAACATTTAGGTCAGAATACAGATTTTAGTCGTTCTGACACTCATAACACACGAATTTGTTTGATAAGTTTGGACAACCATTGATGATAAATTGTTAATCCTTGAGGATCCATAACGTAACTTGGAGCAGAAATTCTTTTGAGAGAATCAATAATGCAAGACATAGCCCATACGATACTAGATTTCAGCGAGTTGCGATAGGAAAGTTATGGCAACACACAGGCTCAAGTAAAGCAGATGCAAACGACAACACTGATAATCACCCTAACCCCAGATCCCTAACAGCCGAACTATTACTTGCCAGTGTTATTGATGAGCACAGCGCCATAAACCTAGGATTCCTTGCCCCCTTACCTAAAGTGAAGTTCAAGGTTCATCTATTTAATTCGAGTAAGTGAGCTATGTCAATGTCCCATAGACGGAGCTTATGGAGCCGGATTTATGAGGCAAATGATTATTGAAATTGAGGAAAAAGAATTTATGAGGAAAAAATAAATTTTCACTGCTAGGAACATTTTGTAATAGTTAACTTTTACATGATCGTTTATAAAGCTGAAACCTGAATCTGTCCTAATGCTTACTCACCCGTAGTATGAAAAATCATAAAAGCATTGCAGCCAAGCTATGCGAAGGTGTTCTGTTTAACCTCGAATAAAAAACACAATGGTGTAGGGCAACACTGTATATTAAAAACATTTTCGAAACTTTAATGGTAAAGCAATGGTCGAAGATGAATCGTCGTTGATGAATGTGACCAACGAGAGCAGATGGTGCCAATAGATAAGATCTGGAGGACTTCAGACCACCGCTGAACAAAACCGATCTAAAACATACAAGATAAATGATGGTCGTTTACAAAGCTGACTTATTTGGAGCGCGCGGTGCGCGTCCAAAGCAGGATAATACATACACAATCGGTAGCAGATTCACTGCTCACCAGTTGACTAATGACAAATGGGGAGAGGCTCGTGATAGCCATCAATTTTAATGGTTTTCAGCTGACGAGTTATCCAACAAGGTTTCAAATCTAACACTAGAACTTAGATTTTGAGAGCAGAAGGAGCAGGAACAGGTGTAGCCCATGAAAAACACAGATAAGTATTCAGAAATTTTCAGGGAAATAAAGAGAACGCCAGTTTAACGATTCACTTCAAAAAACCCATCACGCCAGAAAATGCTCCCCTTCGTACAACCCAGAGTAAAATGTGTTTAAAAGGAAGCAAGAGGAATACATCGTTTAATACGGATTTAAGAGAACGAGGAATCAACGGAAAACGTGTGCTCCAAAACATGATCTCTTGCGCACAGAAACAAAATTAAACGGAATTTATGGAACAAGGTAAATAGTTGCAAAAAATTATAGATGCTGTAAAAAGGACGGCAATGAACCGAAAATACGAGTAAGATTTCCGTAACAAAACAAATAAGAACTATTCCATGTTAAGAAAAGGAAAACCTACCCTACCTCAAGGTCAAAATCTCATATCTTTCACTTAAGAACACTAATTAATTCCCATAGATACACAAGTCATTTCCCTATCACGGGAATGTATTAACAAAAATTTCAGAATTACTCAAATCAGAAGGGAAGACAGACTGATGATTCTCATGGCATATAATATTTTCAAATACACCCAGCAACTTTAATCTGTTGTATATTCTATTAGCATTGATTTTATTTATCTATCTTCCAAGAGTTGGTCAGGTGATCAAGAAATTTGAGCAATTTCAACATAAAAAGAAAAATAGTAAACCAAACCCCGCAAAAAAACACAATGGAACTAAATAAACTCAGGTTTCACCGCCAAGCAAGGTTGGTTTGAACTCAGGCGAAGTGGAAATGAAATTGGTCAAAACGCCAACGTAAAAGAGTACTAAATTAACTGTTCAAATAACTGCCTCAGTTAACATAAAATAGACCTAAAAGTAGACGTTGGTTAAGCCTCGCGCTAAGCTTGTATTATGAACTTCATGTTTGGAAGCATACACAGGTAGATATTTTTTAAAGATCATACACGCGAATATTAAAGGTGAACATTCTAAATTTACACATGATTAGATTAAATAAGTGAGTTTACGCATCCCTAACCGTAACAGAGGCATTTCAAAAGAGGCAGGCACAATTTAGTATGGACTTACGGGAACGCTGAATCTACGCACAAGGTGCGTAGAAACAGTGAGCCGAGACAGAACTCTATGAAATGAGAAAAAAGTAAAAAAAAATATACCAAGTGCTGAATAACAGGGCAGCGATGAACTGAGAAAAATCCAAACACAACACAAACCTATTCAATTTCAGCAACAAAAAAAAAACAATCCAACCTTAAGCTCGGGACCCCACATTTTCCCCCTGGAAGCGCTAGATTCCATAGATACAACGGTTGTATCCTCCTGAAGAGCGAAATTTACACAACTAACCTACTTTAGTTTTGTTCTGGACCTGTTCTCTATTACGTTTATAGCATTCCAATGATTAAATTTGCCAGCTCTTTTTCTGGACAGGAGTTCGTCCGTTCGGTGTCGAACATAGAAATCCTAGTTTCTTTTTTAACAAAATTCAAGATGTCAAGACACAAGGTATCCCAAAGGTATTTCTCTACGTGTTACACAAACTCACATGAAGCATTTATGTCACTTTACCTAAATTGATGCATATTTTTAAACTCACAAGTCCGCATCAATTTGTATTTGGAAAAGTGACATACCTTGCAAGACCTCACACACTTGGACATGGTTGTAATGAATTTAATGAACATGTAATATACCAATTCCAGACAAATGTCAATTATGAGGAATTTAAAAACGAGGAAAATTCCTAGGAACTTAATCATATTTACTAGGAAAACGTTTCGGAGTCCAGCTCCATCATCAGCTCGTAAAAGTACGAATCATTCTGTCTGCAATAAACGAGAAAACAAAATGTTGGATACAGTCATTAATGGAAATCCCGAAAACAAAAATAAAATTAAAAAATATTCTAGAACAATAAAATTCCAGAACAATTCCAGAATTTTAGAGTCACTACATATTTTTAAACGAAAACCGGCCCTCAACAATACTGACAGCTCCTACCCATTGCAAATTGTAACTAGATAGCAATCTTTACGATTTTATTGTTCTGAAATATTTTTTTTTTTTATTTTTGTTTTCGTGATTTCCATTAATGACTGTATCCAACATTTCGTTTTCTCTTTTATTGCAGACAGAATGATTTGGATTTGTACTTTTACGAACTGATGATGGAGCTGGACTCCGAAACGTTTTCCTAGTAAATATAATTAAGTTCCTTGGAATTTTCCTCGTTTTTAAATTCCTCATCAAGTTGCGATTAAAACAAACAACTGACCCGTTCAGATATAATGTCAATTATTTGACGGAACAGAAGTAAAAACACTAGATCTTCGAATTTTCCACCACACAAATATAATTTGCTCCTCTTTAAACTTCATCCCTTTTTAAATAGACCTACACTCCCACATTAGCGTGAATATTACAGCTATCTAGTACATCATAACATGAACTGTTTACATTCCTACGGTCTGTTCGCTATCTCGACGAACACACATAGATAAATGAAGAAAATAAAACGAGAATGGTAATCCGTATGTAACCGCAGAATTAACTAAAGACTCCTGTAACACGAGTTGCTCTCAGCAGTCCAGGATAACACCAAGGTTTTATGAAATGCCTCCCCAAAGAACGCTGACGATGATCCACACATGCCAGCTGGCCTTACTCCACCTCTGTGAGTAAAGCTCAGTATTCCAACATACCCCACGCAGAGCGCGAAGTTCTTCGCAAAACGCGGGCATGCGCGTGTACAATTATCTTCATTGACAATATGGGAAACTGAGGTGACCAATCTGCAAATCGTTTTAGTAAAACTGATGTGCCTGAAAATATCTACAAAAAAACATAAAATAACAAAGATCAGAAATGTTTTCACTTTCTATTCCTTTTAAATCAGGAACTTTACCTTAATTAAAGCTGCCCTTATTTAGTAAGAATAGACGTGTTCCGCATCAATCACCCCGTAGTTTCTTAAATTAAACACAAATGAAAATGTCCCTCAACACAAAAACCTTTTGAATTTAACGAAGAACACACATCCGTCTTAGTTTCAATAGATATTAGCACGATTCACGGGACTGAGTTTGTCCAATGCTTTCACTTTTCCCATTTGACCTCAAACTTCATCACAAATTATGTAGGTATAATTAGCAGCACCTGAACGATTTTGAAGGAAGCCTTTGAAACGCTCCTAACAGCTGATGAGGTGTTTAACTTCGTAGATTTCAAATAGTGAGGTCGGTACATACGCTAAAATGTTCGACACAAAGCGCTGCCTCTCACTCTCCAGAGCGATCATTGTCATTTGAGAAACTCGGATGGGAAATCATAGCTTCTTGTTTCAACTGACAAGTCATCGCATATTCCAGCAACCAGATTTCAGAATTCACGTGTCTGTACGGACACACTGACACACTCGATAAAATGAAGTCCTCAAAAATGCATACCGACGAACATGTATCTCGCCAATACCAAGGTACATTATTACTTATTAGGTGGTAAAAGGTGTGTATAATCTGAACAAAAACCGCAGCAATTATTAGAAATTAAAACGAATAACAACAGACTTGATGCCAGCGTCTTCATGATGTAGCGAGCGATCGCACTATAAAGCTCAACTATACCCAAACTAAACAAGCCAGGCGCTGCACAGTGACAACAAGAGCGGGCAGAGGGGCGAGGTCGCCTTTGGTGCAAGGAACAAATTTTTGGGTCGCTTTAAAGATTCAGTGCGCGCCTGGGCCAGTCAATCACTCCGGAACCGAACACAAACACTTTACGACCAGCCTTCGCCCAGCGCCTTTTCCACCAATAGCGACGGATTAGGCGACTCAATCTTGCTTTTCTTATTTCTTATCGTAGCCATCTGGCGTTTTTCGCCGAGCTGCATTGTGTAACACCGCACGCTAGCACGTGCGGGGTTGACGGCAGTCGTAACTGAATCTTTGTCAAACTCAGAGTAGACTCCTACACGAATTCCTCCATTCTGTACTGAACACAACTTGAGTCATTTCATTATCAGCAGACACAGGTACTGCTTTTGTGTGCGACCACAGCGACCTTTCAGCGATGCTGCGAAAAAATCTGATAAAGTGCAGTGGATGAACTCCCAGCAGTGCCACTGTGACATCACCTGAGAACAATCTACCCGGCAGTCACACCTGAACTTCTCACTTCAATTCTATATAAAGGAAACAAAAACTGTTCTCGCACCAACCACCGTGATTAAATGACGCTGGCGAATTCATTTATTACGAAAAAAGTACATTGAAGAAACGTGAGGATTATTTTCAAAGTGTATTCCTTTATACTACCCTTCTGAAGTTTACTACATCCTTCTGTCAACAGTTGCTTCAGTGCAGCTAATTTCACAGCGCTGAAAAAAAAATCAGCATTGACCGTACATCCACCAATCAGCTAGTTTTCTAATTCAATTCTTGCTTTTAACAGAAGGAAAATTATTTTCCTGATTGCCCCATTGAAAAATTAGTTTGGTTGACTAAACAATGCAAGCATAGAAGTGTCGAGCTACAGCAGCGTTGCGCTGCAGCTCAGGTATCTGTTTTCACAAATTAGTCACCTCCGTCAATAGTCGCTCTCTGTTGCAGTCCGGTAATTGGTGCAGAGACAGCGAGAGCGACCGGGAGGGACGGGCGCTAACAAGCAAACCGATGGCCCGATTAAGTGGACAATTCGACCTCATCAAGACGCCATGAGCCGCTTATACATCAAAGAACGAAGATACAAGCGCTCACAGCTATCAAAAGTTTTTTAGTAACAGTAATTTTAATCAATATAAGCACCCTTTCATGGAATGTAATTTGATCTTTCTGCTCAAAATTCAACGATTTAAAGTTAAGTCAGTCTTCAACTTTTAAAGGAAAACTTGCGTATGAATAGAACTGGTAGAGAAAATTCTTATTTGACCGCAAATCACTTAGCCCCAGATCAGATCATGGTTAAAACTTGTAAACATTCATGTGAGTAAACTTTCAGACGCTGCTTATGGTGACACCGATGACACCACGCTTCCAACTAAACTGCAATCTTCGTAATTGTAAATTACTGAGATCAAGAATACGATGACACCTAGTTACCACCACGTTTCTGCAGAAAAGTGAATTGAAAAACTTGGAAACTAATTAGTTAAGTTAGTTGAAGCCTCCCTAACCACAACAAAGCGGTTTGAAAGAGAAGAAAGCACTGTTTTAGTACGGAGTTGAGGGAACGGGGAATCGTTGCTAGTGATGTACCGATGTATCGGTATCGGTATCGGCAAGCATCGGTCATTTTACTGGTATCGGTATCGGCAAAATTCGGCCGATACCTTACCGATACTTTCCAATAATACGTATTTTATCATGAAAATTAAAGTCATAAATCGTGAAAGTAAAAGTATCTACCCTAATAATACCCGTTGTGTGTTTATTTATGTATTTGTTTGGTGTCCGCTTCTTAGAAACATAGGATGCCTGAGTGTGCGGTATCATGGATGCCGAATATCTCAGTGTAACATTCAAAGATGGTCCTTACATGCATTGAAATGTTTGATAATTTATCAGGATAGCTTCGGTTAGGATAGGTTAGGACAGGACAGGAAAGGTTGAGTAATGTTGACGGAATTTTTTCACGGATCCACCTAGCTTAACGATGACATTGTCCATAGAATTTCCACGGGTCCTGCTACTCCCTAAAAATGCCCTTGGTTTATTTGTTTGGAATCCGCTTCTTCCATTTTTCTGTCGCGCTCATAAATGTAGCCATAATGGCCGTATCTGCGATACGAGTTTCACCAGTGCGCAAGTGCAATAATATTTTTTATCACGGGTACTGTTACGATAAATATATTTGTTAGTCATCCACGTCTGGAAAATTTGTTAAAGAAAGGTATTGAATCTCGCCATTTTTGACGGGCCGTGCACACTAGTAATCAAATAAAGAGCAAATATCAAATATTCACAACTAGTGAATTAGTTAGCTAACTGTTGAATTACAGCGTTTAATCAGGCCCGCTAACTGAATTTACTACTTTTAACTCCCGATGAGTCACGTACGGTCAGTGAGTGAAAACTATGTAGCATGAATAGTTAAACACAGTAAAAACACAGAAGCGACATAAAATTATTATACTTTTACAACTAAAATCTATATAGTTTGACCCAATTTTCATTTCTTAACGGATGTGACAGGCTAACAAAAATCAAACCAAATAAATAAAGTTGAAGGCTCATTTTAAATTTTTTGTAAATTAAATAAAGAAGTAGCAGAAAATTACATTTTAATATAGCATGGAAATCGCCGTACATTACGAATCTTGCATTTTTCTTCTATTTTAAGATGTTTGAAAAATTCACGAACAATCTTATAGTTGGTTGCGTATTTGCAGATCTTTTCGGTTCGGGGGCCTATCGAATTTTAATGCTTTCTTTTCGCCAAATTATGTATTTTGGTGTGAAAAACACGAAAATGATGACCATTTTGTGGAGAAATTATTCATTAAGTGTTACTAACCTAACCAAGGGTATAATTTCAAATACCTCCCTGTTTATCATGGTGAAAACTTGGTTTACCCTGCAACAGGTGCACACACTCAAATGATTGAGAGTGCATAGCATAGTCTAAAAATGAAAAAAAAAATCAGGGAGGCACTCACCGACAAATGATGGACTCGTATCTGTGTGAATTTGTGTGGCGAAAACGTACCTAGAAACCGCAGTATTTTCACAAAATGTTAATTCATATAAGCGAATTTCAGGCTTAATAAATAATTTCTCCACAAAATGGTTACCATTTTTGTGTTTTTCACACCAAAATACACAGTTTGACGAAAAAAATATTCAAATTCTATAGGCCCCAAACCGAAAAGAGCCGTGTTTGCTTCAGTACACTGTGTGTGTTAGTACATACGAGTACGCATACTTCTTGCGTTCACGCTGCTATTTCTGAGACTAAATGCTACATTATATTACTAGTTTACGCCTGTAAATGGAGAAAAATATTTTTAATTAATTTAGTGGGATAAAAACCTCAGTTGGTAAATAAAGATTGCTAAACTTGTTTGTTCATACATGCTGCAATAGGTATCATACGAAATAGAGCGTAAAGATGACGCAATCGAAAAACTTTGGGCGGGAAACAAATCAAACGATATAGTTAACATAGCAAGAGCAATTTTATCATTCCTAATCGAAAATTTTGTCAACATTGTTATATTATTAGATAGATTAGTAAATAATTTTATTATAACACCCATGTAGGGCTTATAATGGTTTAATTTTAGTATAATTGTAAAAGTATGGGTATCGGTAGTAGTATCGGTCAAAGTATCGGTATTTCCAAGTATCGGAGTATCTGTATCGGTCAAAAAAATGGTATCGGTCAAAAAAATGGTATCGGTACATCACTAATCTTTGCACAAGGTGTCTTCCCCCACAAAATCCCCTGCGCGTAGAAAAAATCGAGGAAGGAGTTAATATAAAATATAAAATGCGAACAAGAAAGTGAAAGGTACAGAAAAAAGGGACAGCTAAGAACTCAAAAATGATGGACCGTAACCAAACATCTATTATAAGAAATGGAAGGCCTACCTAATCTTTAGCTCGGGGTCTCGCATCTTACCCCTGGGAGTGCTAATTTCCGAAGATACAATAACTGAATCACCTCTGAGGCGGTTTGAAACGGAAACGAGAAAACGACAACTTAAGAAACCTGCACATGGAATTTTGTGTGAAATTTTCAACGTCAATATGTACACTAAGTATCACTTACTTACAAAAATGAATTTGCCAACGCTTCCAAAATGAACTTCAACACAAATCTCATGAACGCTAACAAAATAAACTTTAACTTCATAGTTTTGCAAACGCATTCATATCCTGAATGTTACCAAATCATAAGTGATTAAAAAACACAGAAAACATATCAGCAGACGTCGTCATTTGCGAGGTACTATGTTTTGAACATCTGCTCATTGTTAGCTGGCAAATAAAGGAAATGCCAAACTCTGCAGTTTCTAATCAAGTTTTGCTTTATTGTTAATTTACACGTTCATATAATACTTTCTTCACATGATTTGTCACGAATCCAAACCCCTCATAAAAATAATACCTCACAGCGCACACTCACTGTTCAGATTAATGTCTAAAACATTGCTAAACTGAAATAAATTTCTGCAGAACTGCACAGAAATTTTAGATGATACTCACAGGCTCGAACTTTATTGACCAATTTTATTTCCTTCAGAAAAAGACCTCTTATTTACGCAAAGTGTTTTTCAAATTTCAATTTACTAGGATTAATTGAAAACCTTACTATCAGGTGTGTTTTAATCTGTTTTTCAATCGTGTACCAATGTTTTCCGCGCAATTTCCCCACCTGCTTATTGTCCATGCACACGTATTGAGTTCGTTCAGCGTTGCGTGTCACTCTTGTTTAGAAGCTTTGCTGCTCACGTTGAATCTCCTGTCAAGGGTTCAGTATATCAGATACGAGAACAGCCAAACATGCGAGTCCATGCGACACCACAAGCGCCTCGCAAAAACTTGCCCTCTTGGTTTTCCACGTTTGAATGCACTGAATTGTGATTTTTTCAACGTCTAAATTGAAAGTTATCATTTACTCAAATATAACACTAGAAATCATGCACTCATGTGACTAGAGTATGAATAATAATAGCCCGATTAATAATTAGCGTATAACGCCATGCCAAAATATTCACACGGTTTCTGCACTTTGAAATACTGCACACGAGTGAGTGAGTCACCGTGATACACCTGCCACAGCTCACATTTGCATACGAGGTTGTCACGGGGTGGTTCAATGACACTCTACTCTAATTTCATACTTTCGAACGTTGAACCTTGAAATTCCCAAATTTTCGTTCCTAATTCCCTTTAGTTTGCTAAACTTAAATGAGGGATGGATTGATGTGTTGAATTAACAATAGATAAATTAATAATTCATTCTTTGTAGATTATGCACAGTAAAGAAAACCTAATCAACTTCGCAGCGATGTTGCTGTGATATAATTTATTTCAGCAGATCTAATTTAGACATCGAGCTCCACCAAACGGTAATCACTCAGTTAAGAACCAATTTCTAACCAAAAATGTGTTTAATCATGTTATATATCAAATAAGTTAGTTTAAACCTCCTTAACCGTTACATAGGTGTTCCAAAGTGAAGAAGATTGATTGATTATAAGAAAATTTTAGCCTTCCTTTACCACAACAAAGGTGTTCAAAGAGAGGAAGGATGAAGGCACCATTTAGTTTACCAAAGAAAAGAAGCCACCATTTAGTTTGGACATTAGCGATTAGATTAGTCGTTAGTTTTAGCCTCCCTACCCGCAGCAAAAATGCGATCTAAAGAGAGGAAGGAGGAAGGCACCATTTAGTATGGAGTGTAGGAAACGCGGAATCTACGCAGAAAGGGCATAGAAATAGTAAGTTGGGAAAGAAGATTATGAAACAAGATCACAAGTTGAAGAAGGAAGTAGTAGGTGCTGAAAAACAGGACAGCTGTGAACCGAAAAAAGGTCGGTCAGTAACAAAACAAAATCCTATTCTACTGAAACAAAAAGAAAGCCTACCTAACCTTTAGCTCGGGCCCTCACATAATCCCCCTGGGAGCGCCAATTCCCATAGATACAATAGTTGTATCCCCCTGAGGGGATGGACTTTAGGGAACGCGGAACATATGCAAGAGGTGGTTTCCCCACTCAAGGTTCCCCCCGCATAGAAACAGTGAGTTGAGAAAAAAGTTTATGAAACAAGATTAAAAAGTTGAGGTAGAAAGTAGCTAGTCGATGTTGAAAAACAAGACAGCAGTATACTGAAAAAATGAGGGCCCTTAACCCAACCGAAACCTATTTCATTCTAACAAAAAGATGGCTTGCATAACTTTTAACACACATTTTCCTCCTGGGAGTGCTAACTGCCATACACACAACAGTTTTAATCTCCTCCTGAATAATTTAATCACATTTAAAGCTCCCCTGAAAATCAAGACATTTTTGATCCAAATACATTGCGTGCAGTAACAAATTATGTCGTTTGCCTTGCATTCCTTCAATACATTTCCAGATCTGCCACGACTCTGTTCTAGATACCTATTACTGGCTTCATCATCTCATTAGAATAAAAAATTTGCGCACTCAGAAATATACCACCATTATCATAATGAGAACACAAAACAGCCCCCTCAAAAATTGACCACAGGAGCACTGAGCTGCAATGCGTCCTGTTTTCCACCCATAACATCACAGTTAAATGACAGCAGAACATATTTATAAGGTAGATGCATCAATCCAGAAGCAAATAGCACAGCACCTGCTGCCTCCCATCCCGAACACGGCAGCCAGCCGTGTTGAAGCCACTGCACAGCAAACACGAAAGCAGTCGCGAGTGTGAGGACACATCAACAGGAAAAAGGCATTGACTGCGTCAACGGTTGTCGGGAATCCTTTTAGCGCTCCTGCCTCTTGAATCGTGTAAACTCTTGAATTGAGTAAACCACTTGAAGCGTTTTAGCGCCAAACAGGCGAGGGTCACAAGCGTTTGTGGGACCACACCAACAGTTTTGTGCCGGCGCGAAGGATTTTTTTGCGGAAACAATTTTTTGTCCTTTTCCGTGTGAATGAGTAAATGGAGTCGCGCCCGAAAGCTCCTAAAATGACTCCTGGGAGCGCAGGGTAAACAAGCCTTGTCGAGAGGGATGGTTGAAAACGACAATTGGCGAGGGAGACGGGAGGAGGTTTCTACCGTGACGAGATCGCAGCTTCAATGTGGAAATTTTAAGGAAAGGCATGTCAAAAACGAAAATCTAGGACTAATTTAGACTAACTTACACTAGTTTATGCGAATTTATGAAAATTCACACTGGCCTATCTCCGTCTATCCCCGCCAATGCTCGTCCGTCTACACTCGTCTACACTCGTCTACACTCATCTACACTCATCTACACTCATCTACACTCATCTACACTCATCTACACTCATCTACACTCATCTACACTCATCTACACTCATCTACACTCATCTACACTCATCTACACTCATCTACACTCATCTACAGGCGTTTAGCAAAAGTCAAGCCTCACTCACCGCAATAAAGGCGTTTCAACGGAGGAAGGAGCAAGGCACCATTTAATACAGAATTACGGGAACCTGGAAAAAGATGTGTTCCTACACCAAATAACACCGCATAGAATATGAAATGAGATAAAAAGTTGAAGAAGAGAACTTAATTGTGCTGGAAAACAGGACAACAGTGATTCAAGAAAAAGATGATCCTCAACTGAACAAAAAAATTCAAATTTTAACAAAAACAAGACCTACCAAGCTTTCAACTCTGGACCTCACATCTTCTTCTGGAAGCACCAATTATCGTAGATTTAATAACTGTCCCCCTCCTCCCTCAGAAGGAAAAATGTTTCAAAATGAATAAACAAGAACATTGAACATCAATAAAGAACGATTATTTGATAATGCCGCAGCAGTCGCAGCACAAAACTCAAGCACGAGCAGAATGGCAGGCCAAGATGATAGGTTAATCTCCTTTCCATACGACGCGTAGTAGTTCAATGAACGACTACGTTGTTGCAGTGGCAATGCAAAGGTTTCACACGATCTACTGAATGAACAAATCTCACAAGACAGTAGGTTAATTCAGTCCTCCACAGCAGCAAAATCAGAAGCCAAAAGAAGCAGATAACGATAAAATTAACCCTGGTGTTATGTAGGCGCTGTAACAACAGTACCATGTTGCTACAACGACCGTCCACACATCATTATGAACGAGTGAGCGCAGCATCCTCTGTCTCGCTCTGTCAACAGCATCAGCTCGCCTCTGTCTGATGGCTCTGTCAGTGTCAGGCCACTCGACAGGCGGTGGGCGCTCATGCCACAGCTCCGACTTACAGGGTCCCGCTGTATGAGGTTCCGCTTAATGTCAACTCAACAAAACTGACAAATTGTTCAAGTGAAAACATCACTCATCACTGAGCAAATACACAAACTAAAACGAATAGATTTCTTTTATGGACCATGACCACTCGAAATAAGTTTCACCATAGCCCGAATAAAAGTGTAACGATGTCAAACGCAACACGCAAAGAAATGACCGAATAAAACTTCATTGGAAGAATCCAGTTGAAGATTAACCGCACACAAGGGTAGGGGATATCAATTAAAAACGTTGCTTTGATATATTTCTAAGAACAATAACGAGCGAGTCTTCAGAATCGAAACCGTCAGATGTATTCACTCTCGCATGTCGTCCATAAAAAAGTATTTTTCTAGTCATCAAACAATACACGAGAGTGGTATATCGAACGCAAAGATATCTCCCATAAAATCCAGAAATTCACTTCCGGTGTTCACGATCAAAGTTACTGCTGAATTTTTGTCATAGTTCGGTTTTTCTAAGCTATTGATAATTCACAATGCAACATGATTCGTAAGTAAATTCGATTACCTTACGTGAGGATGCGACGAATACATTGCAGGAGCCCAGTACTGTATATTTTTTTGAGGGCCAGTTTCCTATAACCCATGCATGCAAACGAAAGCATGACTTTGACAGCAAACGTATCCGTTCAACTAAAAAAAAAGAAAATAAGTAGCTCACATAGAAGTAAACGAAGAGTTCACATATAAAACGAGTTAATCTAAATCATTAACTCTACAGGGACCTATTACGCATCAGTAAGAAAACAGAGTAAGTTTTCTTCAGGGACTAAGGAGTCCAAAATGAATGAACTACACATGAGCCCTCATGAAGTTAGAAGTAATATGACAGGTTGAGAAGCCAGGCAAATACTAGTAATTTATTCATTTATTAAGTTATTTTTCAGGAGTCGACAGCTCATTCATGTGAATCAGGAATATAAACCCGGAAAGCACATCACACTTGCTGTGAAATGAGTTAATTGAGATTTACAGTGAACAGACTTTCGACGTAGGAAAAACACATTGATTTTACGTTTACTTTCACACACTATTACGTAAAGCTTAACAGAGAAGAAACGTTCCAACAGACGTGACATTACAGTTCAACGAATTGAAGCTGTAGTTTGACAGAGCAAGATTAAGTGAAAACCAAAGTCCCAGATACTTTGCTGGCGTTTTCCACCAGCACCTGGTGAATCGCCTTTGCCTCTCTGTTTTGGCACGAAGAAAACACAAGTGAGAGAGAGTTCTAAAAGATATGAGCTGAGTTACATTCATCCCGATCCCATAACAAAGATTCTTCGCTCTCTCTTAATCGGCGAAAAAAAACGAGAAAGCTCTCAAAAATGCTTGCTCCGCGTAGCTAATAGTTCCAAACAGCTTTTTGTTAAAATTAAGCGATAAATATTAACTTCATCGATGTATCACATTCATTAAATTACACGTGGAACAAAAAATAATAATTGTAATACTTTAATGCTTACACGTGAAAGCAATGAAGGCTGAAGGACGCGTACATGTACTCCACGCTCTACTACGCGAACGACTTTGAACAAGAATAGCATCGAAAATGATAATCCTACAACAAAATGTTCCAAACGCGTGGAGTCGTAGACAATCAAAGATGCTGTCATTAGGAACTACGTAGCGGAGATAATAAAAACTGTTCTATTTCATGAGTAACATGAATAACCATTACGACTTAATAGCAATCACGCACAGAAAAGTAAACGATTCATTCTATGTCCTTCATCGATTTTCTTCGAAATGTAAGTGCAAAATTGGCTAGTAAATATTACTCGGAGAATTTTTACAACATGTGTACCTGCAAGCATCTCGCTCGCAGGGCAGTGCACTCCTTTTCCTTCTGAAAACAAATTGACATTGATCAATTAGGAATGGTTACTTGAATCAGTCTTTTTTTCAGTGTAAAGTCAACAGTTTATCTGAATCAGAAACATTTTTACACTCATGCATCCCATAGACACAAGATTAGATTAGATTATTAGTTAGTTTAAGCCTCCCTATCCTCAACAAATGAGATCCAAAGAGAGGAAGGAAGAAGGCACCATTTAGTATGGAGTTAAGGGAACGCGGAATCTATGCAGAAAGGGCATAGAAACAGTGAGATGAGAAAGAAGTTCATGAAACAAAATCAAAGTTGAAGAAGAAAGCAGTAGGTGCTGAAAAAACAGGACAGCAGTGAGCCGAAAAAAGATGGTCCGTAACAAAACAAAAACCTATGTTATTTTAACAAAAAAGAAAGCCTACCTAACCTTTGGCTCGGGCCCTCACATTGTTCTCCTGGGAGCGCTAATTCCCATAGATACAATAGTTGTATCCCCCTGAGGGGTCCCATAGACACAAACGCAGAAAACAAGTATTTAAGTCAAACGCAGAAAATAAGTACTCAATTAAGCATTTGCACACACGCGCATACGCATGTACATAAAATAGACACTCACAGAAATGAGCGATAATAGACACGTGCACACTTGCACCATGTTGCTTCTAACAGAAAAATTCCAGAAATTCTCTAACCAAGCGCCGCGAAACCACTGCAAATGCACGTTGTACTGCTGCAGACAACGTCCATTGGCCCACCACATTTTGACAACTATTCCCAATAACGCAAATCAAAAGAAGAGATCCGGGATATTTTAACATGAAAAAACGAACAATAATCAGAAAGGTGCTTCAAAACCCAGCTGAAACAGAAGTACAACTGGAAGCAGATTACAACTGAAAATTTTAGTACAGTTTAGGTTAGCTTTTCATCCAGCGATCATTGAGAGTAACCTATATGAGAATTCCACAGTAGTAAAATACAAGCTCAAGCGATAGACATATTTGTAACTTTGACTATATGGTTACGTAAATCGAGTCAAAAATATCTGAGCCCGTTTAAGAATTGGTATATAATGAAAATAGAAACTTCATAGAACCCCACAATATCTATCTTGTAGTCGGTGCCATATGACCGGATCTGCTATGAAGGATGATGCCGAGCACCGAGCCATCACCCTTTCGTCAGGGCCTGACGGTTGCAGCTCATCAGCGTCGACAAACGAGTGCTCATCGGCTATAATTGGGCCGATACACCATGGCAGCACTGAGGCACTTGCAAGGCGCGGGCGTGAGGGAGAAGTGACGGCAGAGGTTTGGTCATAATGGTGCAAGACTACATTTCAATTGCGTGCGGAGCTTCTAATTATTCCGCACGGCGTGACTGCGTGAGGGGAAGCTTTGGATAATCTCGAAGAGCAGAAATAGCCCAGAACGCGGAGATCTCAGAGACCAAAATGTCAAGGATTATGATGACGCAGTAGATGAAAAAAAGATTTGTGACACAGCGCTTTTCAGTGAGGTAAATTGGAAAGTGAAGCCAAACCTACCACAATGGTTCTGGGAGTGATGCCTCATTCGCCTCGCCAGCATTTTTCAAATCTCTCTTCGCGGGAAAAAAAAGTAGGGCAAAAGTATGACAGCTGATGCTTATTCAATTACCCGACTTCATTTGCAAGAAAATTCAAGGAGTTTCCCAAATTGTGAGCAGCTAAAGAGTGGCATAGACGTCAAGTTTCCTAAGATATGATGACCGTTTTCTTTTTCTGTACTGTAACCTAATAAATTTCACCAACCTCGCGTTAAGTTGGAGTGTATGGCACAATTCATGTGAACACATTTCTTAACGACAAAAAGAAAATACAAAATAGACAGGGTTTATCGAATTTGAGTGAGCAGTTCCAGTGGCCATTCAAGCATCTTTTGGAAGGTAAAGAAAACATTACTTTACTATTTACATGTAAATGACGTGTGTGGGTTTTATACCTCTACTTAGGTTGCTTCACAGCCATTCTCCTCTAACATAGACTTCATCCATCAAATATTATAACGAAATACAGATCGGGAGCAATAACACAAAAAGTGAGAGCATCATCAATAAAATAACTGGTATTACTCTCAGTAATGTGTGCAATCAAAGAAGCTTGCATTAGCACAAATCGCTGTCCAACTCCGCGAATGGCTCGGTCGATTTTTCACCAGTCGTTCGTTGGAATTGGTTTATACTGACAAATACAGTTTACTTCTTGGTAGAGCAACAATATCTCTGGTATTAATTCTACCGTTTCTTGGGTTTGCTACACAATCAGTTCATCATGGCTGCATACATCTACGGGTAAATAAGTAGATCTATATTCAAGCTTGTATAATCAAATCAGAATATAAAACAATGCATTTAGACCAACAAAAATTCTAACAAATGCATGTGTGTGTCTGCAGAAATTAGAATAATTTTGCAAAAAGCATCGGTAATGAAGAGTGATAACGAGTAATTTGAAAGCGTACTTTTTCAAAGCTATTAGATTTAATTATTAGTTTAAACACCTCCCCCTAACCCCAGTAAAAATTTTTCCTCGAGATGGTGGAAAGCATCAGTTAGTGTAGAATTAAGAGAACGGGGAATCTAAGCACAAGGTGTGTCTTCAAACCGAACTCATAGAAACATCATGATTAAAACAAGTTTATGAGTCATGAAGAATGTAATAAGTTCTGAAAGGGGACAACGGTGAACCGACAAAAATTATTCTTACCAAAATGAAATGCCAATTTATTTCAAGATAATGAAGACTTACCTAACCTTTAGCTTGGGACTTCCCATCTTTCCTGCGAGAGCGATAATTCCCAAATTAACAAAAGTGGTATCAATGGGTTTCCAGAAGAGAAAGAAACAATTTTACATAACTTCAAAGAACAATCAACGCCAAAACTGCACGGAATGGTCGAATAAACTGAACTTTAGATTAGATTAGAACACCTGACTGAAAGGTAATTTTAAATGATCTTTAGCACCTACAGACTTCACTTTCAGTAATGTTTTTAACCTTATGATTCAACTCGGAAGACATTTCTAATTTACTCGCTTGTTAAATTGGTCGGCCGTCACCGTCCACAGCGCTGCTTTCAGTGATGACAACAAAATTCAGCACCGTATGTCAGCAGTGATAAAAATTTCGAAGGCTCACATTCAGATGTGGATGCAATTAACCTCTAAACCCCATTTCACAGAGAATAAAGCACAAAGAAAATATCCTAAAATTTGTGGCACCAACATGACCAAACGGGATACACACAGGGAGGTCTAGTTTTGTAAATACATACCGTTCCTACAAAGCAAAATCGTGCAATAAGACAGTCCAGCAAAGAATTTCTTTATGAATCCGAAAAGTAAGCTAAATACACAGTAAATTGGTCTCGCACTACACGGCAGCTCGGACAGGCCACACATGGCGCGCAAGGCGCGCACGCAATCAAGCAATATATTCGAACTAAATTATTAGCTCCCGTGCGACATGACAACACGCCAAGCCCGAACTTTATGAGCAATAATTCGATCGCATTTCCCTGGCATCACATTCCTAGTACGAGGGTCCGTGTGAGTCAGCCACGGGAAGGGAGGCTCTCCGGTAACAGAGAGCAGCTCGGTTACGCAGAAGTTTAGTCACCGCCAGGACTCGGAGATGGAACATGGCTAAGTAAATCACTATATAAAGCTTAACATTTTTCCATAAGAGGAAAGCATAGATAACACTGTCCCGTAATGGATAGAATAAAGGATTTATTTTTTTTCCCCCGAAGTGACACTACAGGCTCCTTTGTGACAAAAGAGAAGCTAAAGTAAGGATAAGCAGCCACTCGTTCGCACGACATTAGAGATATGGCTTCATTCAGAGTACCTAAGGGATACCACTGAACTTGATTCCCGAGAGTACACTGACGAGGTAGAATTCGATCATTCAACTGCCTAGCAAATCTTTTCTCTTTCTTTAGCTCCCTTACTGAAAACTAATCATGTATTCTGCAGGTCCGCCATGAGGGCACTTCGTCAGCCAATGCATAATGAAAAATGGCGATGGCCAATGAAGCTAGTCTGTCAAAAAACATCAAACAATAGAAAACAAATGGCGATAGCAGATAGTTCACCTTAAACATTTGAAAAGCTACCATGGGCGACACGGTACTAACACTCTCTGAAGGAAACTAAATAAAAATAAATGAGATTATACAAATTTAACCTTGCTAACCGTAACAAAGTCCCTTGCGTATAGAAATAGTGAGTTAAGAAGGGAAGTAGTGAAACAAGATAAAAGTTGACGAAGAGAGTTAGAGGTACAGAAAAACAGGACAGCAGTGAACCGAAAAAAATGGCTCTCGACCAAACAAAAAATATTTCATTTCAACAAAAAAAATGCCTACTTCTCAGTTCGGGACCCAACATTTTTCCTTAGGGAGCGCTAATTCACATAGATACTATACTCCCCTTGAGGGGGATAGAATATAAACCAAATAAAACCTCACGTGGAACGCCTGTTGATAGGAGAAACTGCACTTCATGATAAAGGAATCTAGAAGCTGACGATAAGAAAAAGTGCAAAAAAATTTTACTAGAGAAGGAGGGAGGAAACGGTGGAATGTGACGCGCTCCACGCATGAACTATGAATCCAAACGGGACTCTTCACTAAATATTCTAGCGAACGGACGCTCCATGTTCTAACGTAACACCAACACTGAATGTCCTCTGCAGCAATAAGGAATAGAATAAAAATAAAATTTCCCTATTCAAAGGTATTAGAATAATTTGTTAGCTATGACAAAAAATCATTGGAAACAAGAGTATGAATTCAAATACATACTAAATTAGAAATAACTTTCTTAAGCTTTCTATCTGGTTGATACAAGATTGTTCATTAGTTTATAACAAATTTCCTGCACTTAAATTGAAGTAAAGGAGATAAACGTGTGACATCCGATGGTTCCACCGATAATAATGAGCAGCAGGAGGAATGCAAGCAATAAAGGCTAGTGAGTTGAAAAGACTTCCTCCAATAAACTTCGAGGCGAGGTTAGAGCCAGGAACAAGGGAGTGCACATTGACGCAGTCAATATCAGCAGTTGAGCTGTGCGGAAGCGCTCCTGACCGCAGTCACCGATAGCTATTTACTGTGAGACCAAATAATCCAATTACTGGTCCAGTTTTCTGAGATTCCATCCAAAGTTCCGGTCGCCAAGAAAAGCACTGGGCAGAAAAAGAGACCCCAGCTAAAAACTGTAGAGTTTGGAAAGAGAAAGATCCCAGAGAACAAGAGTGAGCGTTGAGAAAAACCAGAAATACGAACAATGTAAGCGTAAGAACTAAATCTAAAGACACACTGAATATACAGCAATAAACCTTAGTATATGCGATTTTAACGCCTTTCATGTAAGATATCACAATTGTGTGCTTGAAAGCACAAAATAAAGAAAGATCATTCTTCGACACGAAGACAAAGAGAAATAAAATTTCACTAACAAACGTCTCGAGTGGGAAGCCACGTACGCCACCGCCACAAGGGAACATGTGGCTCTAACGGACTCCGATGGTGCGAGCGAAGGTCCTGCTCGACGCGAAACACTGAGTTCCTGCCAGGATCCAGGAAAGAATAAATCATTCGATTGACTCTGAAGAGCAATCCCGCAAGAAAACTGAAGCTTAAAACCGACATCTGCAAATTTTGATTTATGAATCAACCAATATGTACACTTCGAACCAACACCATGAGAGCTAAAATAATATTCTAACAGGAAACCGTTTCAGAGATGGAGAAGTTTTAGTAGTAAAAACTACTATCAAGCAGAATTTTGATTAGGAAAATTTCAAGAAAGCACACTTTATAATGAAGAAATGCCATTCATCACCTAATGTCGGAAACAAATTAGCAAGCCTTCAACCGTGAACACACGAAGAACACATGCGTTTCTTCGGGAAAACTTGCGTTATAAAAATCAAGGAGCCGCGCTCTCCTCCCATTTAACATTCAATTCTCGCAATAACAAAGGCTGCGACCAAACTCACACCATTCATTCAAAACACGGCAAATTGAGTTTCCCTGAGTACGCGCCGGCCGAGCACCGCTGAAAGAGAGCATGAGGAGCACTTGTCGTCCCGGAGCGAGTCCTGAGGAGGAAGGAAGCCGAGCTGTTTACCAAGAAAGTGAGTAGCGCAGGGAAGTGTCTCAGCATAACGAGATTCTATGAGATAATGAGAGGGACTGGGGTGCGGCGAGCGGAGAGCGCGACCTGCCTCGGCTCAGGGTGCGCACTCCTACAAAATGAGCTCTTACCCTCACGTACAATATTTTTGTCTTTATTTAGAAATAAAAAAAGTAACACCAATTTCTACCATATTTTGAACTTTCGGAAACATTGAGCAGAGAACACTGACGTTAATTTAAATTGTAATTATTACACATCAGGGGTTGGTTTGGGGAAAGATTTAAATCATGAAGTACAATATATATCACGATTGATTGATTATAAATTGGTTTTAGCTTCCCTTATTACAACAAAGGTATTCAAAGAGAGGATGAATGAAGACACCATTTAGTATGGGGTAAGAGAAACGAGGAATCTATGCACAAGGGGTGTTCTCGCACAGGATCTCGTGCGCATAAAAACAGGAAGTTAATAAAGAAAGTTATGAAACAAGATTAAAGTTGAAGAAGTCCAAGTTCCTGAAAAACAGGACAGCAGTGAACTAAAAAAAAAGATGGTCCTTAATAAAACTAAAAACATAGTATTTCAAAAAGAAGGCCTACCAAACGTTCACGTCAGGACCTCTCATTTTCCTGAGCGTCTATTCCCGTACGTAAAATAGCTGTATCCCACTGAGGGAAAATACATCACGGCTTCGCAACAAACACATATTGAGAAAAGAAAAGACTGATATGCCGGAAAATTAGAAAATACTTCACTAGCGTATTTACAAGTGGTCAAGAAAACAAGCTCACTGTTCGAAGTAGTTTGAAATCAAATTTCAGTTTAGAAGGCATAAAAGCAGGTAAGTGCCGTAGTAATTAGATCATACTGAGATGCGAATGCTGAAGAATAAAAAATGTTTTTTAATATTAAGCCACAAATGGGTTACTTGTAATAAAATGATACAAGTATTCAGGTATTTCATGCTTCATGCCAACCATTTAAAATTGCTATGTCATTGCAAATTAAATCATATCACGCAGCTTACCTGTGATGAATTTGAAATATTCAAAAGTGTATTAGTTATGAAAATTCTAATAATTATTTAAATAATAATACACAAAAACAGATAACGGAGCTCACGACTTGAAGTACTGAGCAGAGCAACACTAACTTCGGTATCTTATTTCACCAGCACTATTTGCACCGAACACTACCGTAGTTAATCCTTCAGAAAAGTGTTTCGACGTTATTTATTGAACATTAGACCCGCCGGAGGGCCGCAACTGGCGCACACCAGCAGCGGTATTCTGTGCAGGCGCCTCGGAGAAAGTTCATGTTTACAACGCAGCCACTTCCATCAAAATAGAAGGCATGACATGAAAAGGTTATGAATAAGACAAAAGTCGTCCGAAATGTTCTCCTTGAAGCGGGATGAGGGAGAACGAGACAAGACGAGCGGCGGCCGAGGCGCGGGAGGGAGGGGGAAGAAGCTTCCGCTGAGCGCCACTCTAAGAAAAAGTAACAATGGCGGGCACTGAGGAAAGAGGAAGCGTCGCCACTGCTAAGTTTGATAGCGAAAGTGAGACGACCAAGCTCAACTTCATTCAAGAAACGCCAGAAAATACACAGGACGGTAGTGTTGAGGACAAGAAGAGATCGTTCTAGGGTCATGATAATAACATGAAGCCATGCGACAGAACCGATGAAGAAAAATGTCAATTATAGAAGGCCCTTTGAGATCACATGGTTATATATCAAATTAATTTCAAGTGCTTACGAGTAAAGTTACAACGTCATCCCTTGATCAGCGCAGAATATTTGATTAGATCATAACTCAGTTTAACCCACCCAAAAACAACAAAGGTGTTCCGGAGAGAGGGAGGAAGCCATATTTTAGTACATAGTTGAGAAAACGGGGAATCCATTCACAAAGTGTGTTCCCACACCCTGCGCATGGGACCAGCAGGAGTGAAAGAAGATTATAAAATGAGATGAAAAACGTTGAAGAAAGTTTTAGGTACTGAAGAAACGGGAATGTAATGAACCGAAAAAAATAGTCCAAAAGAAAACGAAGAGCCTTTTCTATTTCAACATGATGAAGGCATGCTTAACCATCAGCTCGGGACCTCACATTTTCCTCCTCGATCAGCGCACACGTATATTAGGTTAGCAACGAGCACAATTGGCATCATTGGATCTACAAGCCAGTGGAACAGCCTCATGTAAGCCATTATGCAGTAAAAATGGGTTCGGTAAAATTATACTAATAACCGGAAGGGCTCCGTAATTACCGTCATTCCATAAACAACACACCACACCGACGTTGTTTTGCACGGCAACATCATGCGAGTAGAGTGGTTGAAAATTGAGCTAAAGTGGTTAATTCTAGATAACAGATACATGCAGCATTGGAAAATAATCTACTTGAATGCATGGGCACTTCAGAAAAAGACCCGTCCATTCAAAAGACTGCCATTAATATCGCTGGCACGAACATGTACCTATTTCACATCACAATTCAATGATTTCCGTTCGCAGTGAAATACATTTTTCATAAATTTAACATCGTCGCATCAACACAATAAGAAGTATTCTCATACATCCAGGAAAAACACGCCACGGAAAATCGAATCTAAAAAGAACCGAATGAAGTAAGTTTGTACAGATGATTTTCCATTTCTATCATTTTACTATGACAATAATTCTCTCATTCACGAGAAATGAACTCATCGCCATTTCAAATGGCACAAATGTGGGAAAACTCCCAACACATTTAACATCACTTATTGTTTTCCAAGGAACGAATGAAACCGCTAAATCTCGAGAGAAACAATAGAAATGGAAGTTACACTCATAACAATTATGTTCAAAATTAAAATTAGGTTACGCTAATATTGGTTTACGCATCACTTTGAGAAAATAATCACTTAACAGGATACATTATTAATTTCAATTGATTCTATAAAAAAAAATTTAAATTTCACTACCATTAAATCCGAAACCACACAGAGGACACAATTCTAAAATCCCTTTTAAGATTAGTAGAGGAGATAATTTGAGCGCCTACTCACTAACCACAACAAAGGCGAGCCAAAGACAGGATGGATGAAGGCACCATTTAGTGTGAGGTTAAGAGAACTCAGAATCTATGCACAAGGTGCCTTCCCACACAAGACCCCCTGCGCATAAAAACAGCAAGTTAGGAAGAGTCTATGAAACAAAATAAAAGTTGACGAAGAAAGTAAAAGGTATTAAAAAAAGGACAGCAGTGAACCGAAATAAGATTTTTAATAAAACAAAAAAACCTATTAATTCAACAAAACAAGGCCTATTTAACTCTGAGCTCGGGACCTCGCATTTTTCTTGGAGCACGCTAATTCCTGTAGATGAATTTGTTGTATCCCTCTGAGGGAGCGAACCTTCAAAGTGAGATTGATTGATTATAAGAAAGTTTTAGCCTTCCTTTATCACAACAAAGATGTTCAAAGAGAGGAAGGATGAAGGCACCATTTATTATGGAGTTAAGGGAATGTGGAATCTACGCACAAGGTGCATAAAAATGGTAAGCTAAGAAAGGAGTTCATGAAACAAGATAAATGTTGATGAAGAAAGTAGTAGGTGCTGAAAAGCAAGACAGCAGTGAACCGGGAAAAAAATTGGTCCATAACAGAACAAAAAACGAATTCTATTTCAACAAAAAGAAGGCCTACCTCACCTTTAGCTCTGGACCTCACATAATTCCCTTGGGAGCGCTAATTCCAATAGATACAGCAGTTGTATCCTCCTGAGGGGACCTTCAAAGTGAGATTTGAGGTCTACCGAATGAAACAATTCGAAAATGCCAATAATCTCGACATTTGCTACCAGCTCGAAGAGAGCCAGTTGAATGGAAGTAGGATTTTATAGGCGAAACTGGGCGGAAGTAGGATATTTAGAAATGAAACTTTATTCCCTTCCCCAGCTATTGTTTTACAGAGGAAACGTTCCATTTTCAGATGAATTTTCGTAAAGGTTTTTTCCAGTATTGGTAACGCTTAACTTCCTGATATCTGAAAAGTGATCTCAGTCGATGAGTAAACTTGTCACAAGCTGTTTTTCATACATCATGTTCTCGGCGACTGAAATGAAAGCACTCGGGAGGAGAAATTAAATGAAGACGAGTTAACTCATCCTCGTCAGGCAAAAAATTAATGGAGACGTTTCCGCTCCCTTGTTCCTAGGCCTGATTCAGAAAAAGCACTAGTCTCAATGCCGTCTACAGCACTACAAACATCACGATTTGAACAAATCGTCCAGCCAGTCACGACAACATCCTTGCATACGCGTGGACAAGTCGATTAGTCTGGCACAGGCTGCACTAGTCCGATATTTCAGAGCGAGACGTAATGCAGTTATTGACTGAACTTGCACCGTTACATCGGTACACCGAACACTCGTGGAACTAAAACTGTTCCACGAATTCAAGTATGCTAATTCACTGACATGCGTTGCGTCAAACAAGAGTCTTTAATGGATCAAAACACTAATGAATTACACCAAAAACCAGGAAAGGTTTTACTGTTGTACCTAAAGATGCCTTATAATCGTATACTTCATTCTAATACTGAAACAGCTGGAACATTTCTTCTCACGAAATTATCCGATTTAATTGCTGTAAAGTACAAAATAATGTATAAAATAAACCAAGTCATTTGAGAAAATCAAGAAGCGAGGAAAAACACTGGTTCTCGTGACGCATTCTTGACAAAATATTAAGGCATTGCCCCAAAAAATAAGGCAAAACGCAAATGACTAATAACGCAAGTAAAATATGGTCATTAGATTGTCAATAACAGGAAAGGCAAAAAAAGAACGGAATACAACAATCCAATCGAGGCAAGCCATTACACCTAATTAATGTAAAACATACAGCTGGTCTAATTTGATCATTCTTTAAAGAAATCGGTGCAGAAACGCGGAATCTACAACAGTCAGAATTCCATTCGAAGTTATGAAAAGAGTTACATGTAACTGGTGAATTCTAGGCATGAGTAAATCAATTACAAGTGTTCAGTTTTCCTAAGCAGCGATACACGGAATACACAATGGCAGCACATCATTGCTAAGTTAAAACTCCTATTCTCCACCACGAAATTTGCACCAATGAATGGAAAATACCCCTTTACCAAGAAACATTTTAAGCGGCGAGAAAACTAAAACGAACCTTGTGCCAGAGATAATGAGGGCAATAAAACGAAATAAGATTGATTCAACGGAACATGGAAACTTTAACGGGCCGAGAACACCCGCACTCACGCAGCCACCCATTACACCATCAGTCATAACGAGACGCCGTCTCAAATGTTCCCAGAGTTGGAGGTAAAACACGATAAGCTGAGGCGCAAGGCAAAGCTGTTACCAGAGTTCTGCACACGTTCAGGCCCGGACCGAAAAAAGTGTAACAATATGAACAAAATGCACAGTCACGGATCCCAGGGGCAAAAGTTCGTCATTTCCTTCCCAGACGAGCTCGCCAAAAGTGGCAGCAGAGCGAGGGTTACAAAACGAACTCAAGAATGCGAGAGAATTTCGCATGAAAAAAAGACTCCTAAAACAAACTACGCCAGTGCCCTTTAGAGTTCAAATATTTAGTTATGAAGGCAACTTACAAACACTCTAGAAATAATAGAAGCACAATATGATAATAGAAGCACAATATCAACATTTTCCTATAATTATAAAAACATATTTTGAAAAAATAACACATTTCCGACTATGCTTTCTTATGCCAATTGACCCCTTCGCAATGCACGACTCTTAAAAAAAATATGAAAAATTTGAAACATACAGTATACCAAAATTTCTCACTAAGAATGAATAATTGGGGGTTGAAATCAGAAAGGTAGTCCAAGAACATCAATTGAAGGTAAAATGACTAATTTAAATTTAAATCTGTAGGTGACACAAATACATGATACCCTTGCTGTGCTCACACTTGCAGCTGTGGTATTTCGCGACAAAGTCGAACATGACCCGTACATGCACAAACTTAGTATCGTACTTGCCTAACTGAACTACACATAAAAACTTTGAAGCGACCAACAAAGCAACCTCGATCTAATGGCCTCGAATAATTGAAATATTGACTAGCACAAGCAACAGCTCAGGTTCAATATTGGAAACAATTACAGTTGAGGTTCTGAAAGTTGTATAAATTCTGTCTCCAGTTCGAACTGAGAAGTTGAACTTATGATCCCAGTTGAAATCGAGAAGCAAAAGTTATGAACTAAACCACAGATAATTTATACAACTATGAGACGTTAGCTTCATGCTGCTAGAACAGAGCTTAATACAAACCATGAACTAGAAACTTAGGACTATGATAGAGCCATAAAGTTTTATATGCTCATTAACGTCAATAGCAGGATATTGCTGTTAAACCGAAGGCTGCAGGAGCGGAAGTCCAAAACGGAAATTACGGTCGTGAAGGTCACCACTACGAAAAGTAGAGGTAGAACAGCAGAGTGTACTGGCAGTGCAACTCTCACAACAAATAAAAACATAATCTGAAAATTCAAAAGCTCGTCATTAATTTTACAAGTTAAACTCAACCGAACGAGTCATACAGGTAGAACGTTGCGCAAAGGAGTAAGAAATTTACTGGACACCGATAAACAACTTTTACGTCTGACTACGATTCGTTGGAATGAATGAGGAATTCAAGCTCACCTGCAAAAGAGCCACCACTATTACGAGAAAAACGTCCACCACAAGGGTAAACAGGGCAGCGACACTCGCGCTACGGCGCTGCAAAATCTACTCAATCAAAATAAAACTGCGAAGACTGCAAACACGAAATAACATACGAAAAGTACAGGTAAACCAGCACAAATGTATCAGATTCCACGGTGGTATTTAAATCTTCGTAAAGACCCAAGGATAGAAAACGAAAGATTTGGTCGAATAATTTTCCATGGGCTTCTGGTAGCACAAAAGCCCTCTCGTTGTCACAGTCAGAAACATGAATGGGTAACAGCGAATGTCGCTTCGATGTCTGCTAAAATACAATGCGTTCAACGCCACAAGCACAATCTGGAAAGCGAAATTGGAAGCGATACGTGACTTTGATTTCCTTCATAAGAATTCCGAAATCGACGAATTCTAACAGTAACAATGAAGGCAAAGAGGATAAATTTCTATCAATGCCCCACCGTAAATACTTCATGATTTAAATAAAATTTATCGAAAATGGTTCAAATAATTTTAATGAATTACCTTTTCGAAAAAAAATACAACATAAGAATAATTACCCAGGTTTAAAGCCATATTTGCTGAAATTTGCTAAAGAAGTAAGGTATGGGGTCACCACTAACACGACGACAAATGACAGAATAGTGGACTGCTGAATTATATGCAACACAAAGTTCAATTTATTTTGATACTCAGCGTTCTTTCACGATTTCAGTACAAGGAATAGAATGACAATCCCAGTGTGATTGAAGTTCATAGCTTAACATTGGTACAGAAATAATTTAAGATTTTCATTAATCTACTGTGGCTTATGTCTAACCAATAACGAATAAACTAACATGATGAGATGTGTGATATTAATATATATAGAGATTAGATCTTTGGAGGCATTCTTGCTAATAAAAGTAGGACTAAATGATAAAAAAAAACACTCGAAGACTAGCAAATGAACCCGTTACGTCAACTCGACGAAAAAACTTACCATTCTAATGCTAGAAGCCAGGGTTCGCTTAGCAATCACAGACGGGGATTATTACATGAAGTTAATACATTCAATTACAAGATAGATCAAGCCTCCCTAATTACAACAAAGGTTGTCCAGAAAAAGGAAGAAAGCAAACACTAGTAAGAATTTAACAAAAGGGATAGGAAGTCTATGCGAAAGTGTGTTCTCACACCGAATTTCTTACACATAGTAACAGAAAAAATTAAAAGTGCTTTTGAAACAAAATAAAATTGGAAGAAAAAAACACGTACTGGAAAAAATCAGCAGTGAACCAGAAAAAATAACACGTACTGGAAAAAAACAACGGTGAACCAGAAAGAATAGTGTCGAAAAAAACAAAGAACCTAATCCATTTCAATTAAAGAAAGATATACCTAGCCCTCAGTTCGAGACCTCACTATATGCAGTTATTAATTGAACAGCGAGCTCGATGAGAACGATAACAGCGGCAGGAAAATTCAGGAAATGACCAAATTTAAAAAGCTCAAAAAATAAGGTGATGCAGATAGGAGTAAAGGTCGGTTGCACGTACCGCCCGCCTGCCTAATGTAAATGATATGTCACTTATGAAATACAAAAAAATTTACTAACATATCCAATATTTTTTGACCCCAAATTTAATTCTCTGAAAACCCTCTCCATGAATTAAAAGATCAATGTGATTAACAAGAAACTTTGAAACATACGGTGCGGTTATCACTACGAGCATGTCAGAGCTCCTCTGCTGTTTTACGACTGGTTAGGAGACGAAATAGTCTTCACAAATAGTGTAAATGAATGAACTCGAGGATAGAACCCTCATAACCAATGCAAACTAAAGTACTCCCACAAACTCGTCTCCTTGAGGCTTCTCACCAGAATCTCACCACCTAATGATGGGTAAGCAGCGTTAACGACGCTGCAGTTGCAGCAATGCCTTCGTGACGTTGAATTTCTGCTCTAACAGCAGATTAGTTCAATTGTCGACCGCAAATTCACTTCAATGTGGCCGTCGGAGCAATGCGTCGCATCAGGAAAGACGCGGTCGTTTGTATACCGTGTGTCCCACAAAAATGTCCCTGACTATTTAATTCATTACACTTTCGCCTTATATTAACATATTTTAATTGCCTTTTTTCACAATGTAGTATATTTTGTTTTCTTTTCGAATAATTTAAGTTTTTGAAAATCGTTTAATAACCACTTTATGATGATCGATTTACTGAAAGGGGTAGAAAAACTAATTGGTCAACAAGTGTCAAAAGTTTTTAAAACAATGTTGATATTCTTTCTTATTTTGTATTTTCCAAAAAGCCGAACAAACAAAAATTTAAGAGTGTAACAAATCATTACCTTAAATGACGTTTAAATAAATGAAGTAATTTAGTATCTTTCGACATACCCTCCATTTCTCTCAAGGCAAGTATTACTTCTGGCCACCATTGAACGAAGAGTTTAGCGGATCATTTCACCGTTTTCTTTCAGTTCTTGAAACACTTCTTCAATTCGTTGTTGAAGAATTATTAGTAATGGAGGTGATACGTACTTAGTGGTATGTAGGATACATCATTGTGAAATTTTTCTAACAGTAGGTATTAAGAAATGAAGAAGAACACCAGTGTTGTTTTTAAAAAATTTCCTTTGAACAATTAGTTTTTCTACCTCTTTCAGTAAATCGATCACTGTTAGGTGGTTATTAAACGATTTTCAATAACTTATATTATTCGAAAAGGAAACAAAATTTACTACATTGTGAACAAAGACAATTAAAATATGTCAATTTACAGCGGAAATATAGTGAATTTAAAAGTCGGGGACATTTTCGTGGGACAGCCGGTACATTCTTGAATTAATCTCAGTCATTTCAAATGATTTAAACAAGATAAAAACTGCATCAGCTAATGTATAAAAATGATTCGATTAACATGTTTCCTGCGAAAGGACCAACCAGTGGTCACTGAGGAGGTTTTCATAATGCTGCTGACCGACTTCCAGTCATTCACTTAATTTTTATGCATGCGTAATGAAAGAGAAATAAAGGCACGATCCAGTTAATGTCAGCTATTTTTAACATTGCTAACTACAGTTGACTGTACATTTGAATGTAATATTGACCTTCAGTTCAACCCATCGCAATGATCGTGTTAAGCACATAATTAATCTATCCAAGCACAAGAGGGTTGTGATGCTGGATTCGTCCGATAAACCTGGCTCGTATACCCTAGGCAACACGGGTGCTTCAGAAAGCCAATGCCTCGCTTAGGCTGCACTTTGGTGACCGTGTCAGGGAAAATTTTAACGCCGCTTTCTGATGCAATCAAGGCGCGTATTTTTTACATAAACGAGTTCGAAGTACAAAAAACGTCTTCCACCGCGACTGAGAAACGTTAGTAAAAAGGTGGTAAGACCGTAATATACTGAACATCTAGTAAGAAATGATGCCGTGAGTGGCTAGAGATATCACTGAGGAACGCTTTTTCTTTGCGTACAGTGAAGAGTTTAGCAAGAACTGAGAGCTTACAAATCTTACATATTCCTCGAAGGGTGTTCCCCGTGCTATCGAGGAACAAAGATTTGGCGCAGGTTATTTACACGGATAAAATTGTGTCCCACCATAACATTTTCGTAGCTCAAATCAGCGGACAATGAATAGCCTCGCAAAATAATCAGCACTAACTCAAAGTGAGAGCAGATGTTTCATTAGCAAGGAGTGACCGACAGAATAAACCGCCCACATCGGCGGCAGCAGCGAGAGATGCGTCATAAAACACCGGGCCGCAGCGGTGGGATGAAACGAGGGCACGATGCTGCGATCTCAGGGCCCTCAAACTGAAGTCAGAGATCACTCCTCGAAACGAGGGAGTGTATTAGTGCGAGTATAGCATACGTATAGTTCGAGGTATTACTACTATGCACTGCTTGATGACAAAAAGTTAGCGCGTCAAGCACACTACTGCGTCTTCTGTTCAGTTCGAAGTCGGTGACAAATATCTATTTTAGGACTTTCGCCTACTGAAAAAGCAATGCGAAGTTTCCTTTAAGATTGTGAGCTCGTTTTAGAGAAACCGTTTATTCACATGATCCTCGGTTAACTTTCAAGCATAACTCCAATCTTGACGAAAAAACCGTGCAGTTTTGGCTTATTGTGCATAATTTATTCACATAATCAGGGTAGTTCACTTTTACAATGAATTGTTACTTCTCCAGTAGCTGATAATGGGTTAGGTTTTTGGAAACAAAGAGTAAGCCAAGGAATTTCTTTCTTTAGTCTATTCGTTTCCAATCGAACAGCACATCGCGACCTAAATACCTAAAGCGTTGCAGAAAATTACTTCAGCAGGCAGAGTTTTCAACAGACGGATGGGACGGAAAAACGACTCGAACTTACTCACGGTAGAGTAGCACAACGAGTCTTGGTAATTACACGATAAATGTAGTCTCAAGATTTACTTTTCCTAAAAAATTGCTTCGCAAGAAACGTTTTATTTTCAGACTAATATATCTTTTGGTTTTATGCGCATCCACTATGATTTTGGAGAATAAATTATTTTCAACATTTTTCCCATTTCTAACGTTGACTTTTTCTCTGAAAACACTCTACGACTAAAACGATTTACATTCAGTTTATTATGAACCAAACGCACAGGATTTTGGATGACCTCTCAACAAATGAGGTTCGGAATCATCGTAAAATAGTCTGCAGCTAATTTATCGAGTTCAAGTGTCAGATGAGTATCATCTTCGACGACTGAAAGAAAACATGAGTAAAAACGTGTATACGCGCTCATTTTTGCCGAGCCCGAGAAGAAGTTGAAGAGCGCAGATTGGAGTCAGAAGAAATGCAAGAGAAGCTCTGTTCGAATGCACGCTGGAATGGAGCCTCCTTCTGAACAATGCTGGATTGACCAGCTCACTTTCATGCCCTCAAGGGGAAGAAATGAGCACAGGACACTATCACTCAATTCAGGAAAGTGATGAAACATACAAAAGTATAAACCTCAATGTCACGAAAGGTATATCGAGAATTGTCTAGATCCGATGGGGTTTACTTAATCAAAGCAGTCAGTTTTGCAAAGATGGGCAGTTGAATTTACGCTTATTATGAAATGAACAGAATTTTTCTTACTTAAATTACTTTAGCAATATTTAAATTTTTTGTTATAAGATCGAATTTTGGCTTTAATATGAACGTGTTAAAAAATCCGAGCTTATCACTATAAATTCTACGAGATAAATTTACTTTTCAATTTTCGGGTATTGGTATGTAGACGAGCTGGACTAAACGCATAATAAATAACATTTTTTATTGAAAACATGAAGCAAGCTGAAGCTACGCTTAGGTCTAACAATGAGGGAGGCGGTAAGAAAGCAACGTTCCCCAATGGTCTAGGATTAAATAAAAGCTATCGACTGAACGAAGCGACCGCGTGAAAGGAAGACTAGCCAGCACTACTAACGTCGCTCTCAGGCCGAACACCATGATTAATGGAATGCTCCTCTTGATGTTGGTAAATAAAAACTTTGATCTTTTATGCAGCAGTGCAAAAAACTCATCGAATAAACAGGGCTACAGAGAACGGCGGTTCATATGGGGAGGTGGCTCATATAGAGCGATTGTTTTTATGAAGCCCATACCACAGTTACCATAAAAATTTCTCCTCGGGCGTCGTAAAATTCTCAGCGGGGGCTTACATAAAACTATCAGGGATAAAAATTGGATCTTGTAGAGAAAAGTTATCCAGGGGCTCATAGTTCAACCTTTTAAACTCAAATATTCCGGTCGCACTCTACGACAAAATTCATAGTATATAAATGCACATAATCTAGATTCAGACAAATTACCTTTACATCACTTTAAACCTGAGCATTTCTCTTTCGTGGTAGGAACCAAAGCTACAATAGTAAGCAGAGATAAAATTTAATTAAATTGTTAGTTTAAGTCTCTCTGACCAAAACGAACATGTTCCCAACAGAGGAAGAAAAAAGGCACCATTTAGTATGGCATCAAGGGATCTAGGAATTTATGCACGAGTTGATTTCCCAAACCCTGCCCAAAGAAACAGGACGATCATGAGAAATTTATGAAACGAGATGAAAGTTTCAAAAGAACTAATAAGCCCTGAAAAAAAAGCAGCAGGGAACCGAAAATACGACGGTCCGTAACGAAATGAAAACATTCGTTATTCTAACAAAACGTGTGCCCACCTAACTTTCAACTCGAGACCTCGTTTCTTGCTCTTGGAGCTCTAATTCTTAAAGTTTCAATATTTGTAACCCCTGGGGAAAAGAACAAGCTGAGGATATTTTCCAAAATGTTAACATCCCAGAAAATTTTTATTATTTAAATAATAAAACTGCAACAGATAGAAAACCAATTTAGTTGAAGATTTATGTTAGTCATTCCAGAAAAGAATAACATTTTAAAGTAGTGCAAAATTGCCGACATGACGAAACGAAAGATAGATTATTAGTTAGTTTAAGCCTCCCTATCCGCTACAAAGGCGATCCAAAGAGAGGAAGGAGGAA
>JACJUY010000275.1:210305-233159 GCA_014220935.1 Platorchestia sp. MABIK
CAGGACAGCAGTGAACCGAAAAAAGATGGTCCGTAACAGAACAAAAACCTGTTCTATTCCAACAAAAAGGAAGCCTACCTAACTCTTAGCTCGGGCCCTCACATAGGCCCCCTGGGAGCGCTAATTCCCATAGATACAACAGTTGTATCCCCCTGAGGGGTGACGAAACGAAAATTAATCAAAAAACCGAAGTAAATAAAATCTAATACACTAATGAGGAAGAGCAAAATCAAATTCATTGACACCGAGTTATAACCCATGAAAGAATATAATTTGATGCAAGTTGATATTCCTCTCCATTTTCTTTAAATCGAATGTCAATGAGTATTACACTCGACAAGACGCGTTCATACGTGACTTAACGGTAAAATAATACCATTAACAAAAATTAACAATGGAGATGTAGAGAACGCTATCGAAGGATGGCACTTGAGTCGGTTGTGACTTGATACACAGCCTTCTCTTTAAAAAAACTGAGAGAGACCAACTTTAAGATGGTTAAAACCGAAAATGAATTCCAGGGAGAAAGATAACCCATTCTAACACAGAGACACATTTGAAGAACCCTTCACGCCCTAAACATATGCAAATGAAGATCAACACACAATCGTCCTCACGCATCCCATTTACCACCTGACGACGACTGGAAAGTATATCACTATCAACTCGCGTACCTCCTTCAAGCGGTACTGTGGAAAACCGGTAAACTTGGACCATTATTAGGAATGGTGCTAATTGTTGAGAATTTTTTGAGAAATGGTCGAGAATTTCATCATTAAATATAGTTTTCTTTAGAACAGGTTTATGCGATATGGGAATATTCATCCACCCGGTGCTGAGTAGCAGCAGAAATACAATCTATGTGCATAGTTGAGCGCTACCTGAAACTTTGCGCTCCCTACAAACTTCTCTCTTTCAACCCTTTTTTTCTAAATACATGCTAAGCAACCTCACTGGCACCGACCTAAATCCATGCAGAGAATATGAGGCAGAAAGATTTGAACACAAAGTTGAATAACCCAAGAGAAGTTCATCAAAATTCTAACTTTCATTAGCGTTAGAAGTACACAGAAACGCAGAACACTGAACTAATGGGTGGTAACGCGAGTAATCAGCACGCCTAAGACTATTTCTCAGAGTTGAGCTACTCGACAAAGCAATTATATTTGAGTAAATAAATGAACACTGTGTGGAATCGTACCTACATTATGAACAATAGCAAGTATATTGACGTTAGACAATATCATGAGTATGAAAAGTAGACTAATAGACGACGGAACAACAACCATCATTTCCTGATCAGCACCAGTCAAGAGATGCAAGTGCTACAACCTCGGCCATAAAAAATGGATTCCCCCAATGCCATCCTTTCTGGAAGAGGCTACAAGAAACATGGCCAGCTGAAGTGAAATTCATTACTAAGGTGGCCGAAAAATAAGCTTCATTCAAAAACAAGATGCATTAATAATGTACACAAATCAAACTGCAACCAATAATGATGCTTGAGAGCTGAAGTCGATCCGAGCCCTCTACGATGACATTGAGCAGTTAAATAAAAAAAGATGAATGAAGAAGAATGGCGACGACTGAGTAAGCGAGCAAATTACGATTCAAGTTATCAGATATTAATTATTTCCTAGCTAAGAACAAATTCAAATCAAATCTATTCGTATCATGCCGGACAATTTTGGACCAAACGGGAGAAAGTGCAAAATACACTGATTTGATAATTTTTATTTTTTTCATAAATCATCAGTGCTTCCGTGGTATATTTGTAAGTTGATGAAGACTATTTGATACAAAAACGATAAACTGCAAAAAAAGCTAAAGCCCCAATTCCGCACTCGTTGAAGCCCATGTGATCAAAAATACTATCAAAGTGACCTAAATTGCAGCTTCCTTGTTAAGACAAAGCGTCGGCAAGGATAAAATAAGACCTATGACGAGACCACGATAAGGCGGAAAGTAAACAACCTGCATTTATTTGTGTACGTCCACCTCTCCCTCGCTTAGCGGAGAAAATAAGATATTTCAAGTTCAGCAACAACATTCCAGGAATAACGTCCCTTGTATTGACTCAAATCGCTAAAATAATTGCCTTTCTAAATCTAGTAAGTTGGAATATAATAATAAAACATGACCTAAAAAACTAAATTTATCGCATTGGCATAACCGATTACAAAGAAGTGGAACAGGTCTGATAAAAAGATGCTCCCTGACGCATTAAGGAAGAAAAAAACAACTCAATACGTGACTGAATATTGTAGCACTGCGCGAGTGCTACCAAGCCTCTCCAGAAGAGAATCTACTATTGGTAATATTCATAAATTTTATATCACAAAATGATGAATGAAATAACCCGCATATAGCCAGCCATACCACTGGGCAGAGGCAGGAAAACCAAGAACGTCCTTTGATGATACAAAATTCATCACTATTGTTTCAAACTTTATAACGTTGTTCACTACTATCTCGAAAGACTCAAAAAACAAACAGCATATTAGAAATATACTATTGACAATTATCGCTAACTTAGGCGTCCGACTTTCTGTTACCAAAAGTGATAGAAAAACTTACAATTTACCAAACTTCAGCAACAACCTATATAAACTCAGGATTGGACTGCCACAAATTCGTCAAAGTGACGACGGCGAACGCTATAGAAGCTAACTGCCAACGAATTCGAGCTCATAGAGCTTAAGAAATTCATCAAGAAGACATTTTCAAGATAAGGTGCTGGTCACAGAACAGGTTAGTACACTTGACTAAAAACTATGACGTTCCCATTCCTATTTCAATGTCTTTACAATCACAGACGATCGGAAGTAACAGCGACGTCCAAAAGCCATGAATTACATTATTCAGAACACAAGCAAAGCTCAATCGTTATGAGCAACTCTCCCTAACGCTTCATCGATCCCAAAAAAAATTAATCGTATTATATCGGAAAAACGTTACAGATATAGAACAGTACCATTGATAAATTATTTTTACTTATAGAAAAAAAACTCCAACAGACTTTGGAAACTTACCTTTCGTAAGATTTCAAATATGAAGACCTTAAAAGATCATAATCATTTCCCGACTCCGACTCTATTCTAATCTGACACCACTGAATGCATCCAACGAGATTAAATTCCTTGCCGCTCACTACCTACGACAGTTTACCCTGACGGTTTCACGACCCTCCAGAGACATGATGAGGGCAAATGCTTTCATCTCCGCTGCCAATTACAACGGCCAAGCTGGATAAACGCAGCTGAGTTAGGAACAGCACAGCAAACAAGCAAACGACTGCTCTCTTTTAAGAAGAACTGGCTAACGGTTTTCTGAATTACCACATGACGAAAAAATCTGAGAGCCCACATACACCAACAAGCAATGACAGAACACATGAGGGTACAAATAACTCAGCCCCATGCGCGGAAAGCAAACGAGGATGATTTATGGGACGAAAGAGAAACAGAAGGCGCCTCCGATGACTGACGAGGTACAGCGTCGCACAACACGACGGCGTGCGCGCCATGCGAGCAACTGCACCGCCACTGAGCAACGGTGATTGTGCAAACGAAACGAATGGTCAGCCGTGCTTTGGAAAATGAGACACGCACAGTTCATGGGTTTTATATTCCCTTAGCTCATTCTCTACTGGAATTTAACAAAAAAGAAAGCAGAATTTTATATAATCTGTGAGCAAATAAGACATGACGGCAAACAAGGATTTGACGTCAGGTGTGGTTATTAGACGAATATTTCGTAAATCGCCTAGGAGAAACTCATCGTGAGAGCTCCATGCTTATTTCGTTTCATGAAAGTTTATTCGGTAAGCGAAGTTAATTTAAGCCTCAACCGCAACAAAGGTGTTCCCAAGAGAAGAACAAAAGTACTATTTTGTAACGAATTATTACAAGGAATCTATGTACAAGTGCGTCCCATACTCAACGCATAGAAACTTTAACACAAAAAAAATTTAGGACAAGATAAAAGTTGATGAAAGAATTAATAACTGCCGGAAAATCCAGTAATGAACCTAAAAAGATGGTCGGTAACAAAACAAAAAACTTGTTCTATTTCCACAAAAGTGATACCTACCAAACCTTCAGCCAAAGGACTCGTTTCTTCCCCCTAAGAGCGCTAATTCCCATAGATACAATAATTGTATTACCTTGAGGGAATCAAAATTAATGCCAGATACAAACGTCATCAGAAAAAAATGATACAGAAGCCCGATACTCAAATTAATTGTAGCATCACAAAGCACAAACGCATTTCCGAGAAACCCCTGACTTCATTTGAATTAAAAATTAATTCCAAAGAGCAGATACACAATGTTCACCCTTCTCAAAAAATACTAAGCCAAGTTAAACTTACTTTCCAATTGTAACCCCCAAACCGATTAACTATCCCTTTAGCGTCCAATACTCCTGAAATTATTCAGTGACAAAATACAAAATAGTTTTTTCTTCATCAATGTTTCAAGCAGTCTAGAATGAGCATTCACAGATCATGAGTTGGTGGCCTCATTATCATTGTTTTCTACACCGAGAGATCGAAGACGTACACAATGTGGTCTTAATATAGGACGGCACAGAAAACTGACACATCACAACTCATCCTTGAAGCCCACGCTCACAAGTACGTAGTTCTTGTTTGGGTCACTTAGGAACAACTGAATGAGATCAACTACTGAAATTCACGAATTCGTTCGACAAAATAAAAAAAAAGCTCTCTCAAATTCTAACCAGAGTATGTTCAAAATCTAAAGACCATACGAAAAATTTACCTTGAAAGTTATTCACGAGAAAATTATTCCTGTAACGTAGCACTCTAATACCACTTAGGACACTCTCTAAATAGACATACTTCATGAGGCGAAATAATCACGCGTCGGTTTATTTTGTTTGCAGAACCCACAAGCAGCTCAGTTAATTTTTCATGAATGATGCGTTGCCAAGCTTGGCAGCCGAGCCTCGGCACAGCCGGCATCGATCAGCTAAACAAACGCATAACAAATGACGTCTTTTCAAGCAGTCCACTGGAGAACAAAACGCATACTAGACGCACGCGAGACTTAATGAGTGATGATCCAAAACTGAAATACAAGGAGGGCTCATTAAAAAATCATCATGCAGAAATGTCAGTAGCTCCTGAAATAACTATCGACTACGCGATTACACAGAGAGAGAACAAAGATATTTTGGGCCTTTTGAAACTAAATCTCTCATGCAACACACTAATCTGAGAACTCTTTTTCCAATGCGTTCCACGTGTGTTTAACATTTGAAATTATCCTAAGCCTACAATTCGCCTGATTAAAAGAACAGTAAAAACCTTAACGCCCGAGTTAGCTCAACAAAATTCAAGATATTTAAACCATGAAAGTGTCACAACCAGTAATTGGCCAACTTGAATCATCAAGCTCGGGAACTTCACTGAAGAGAATCACCAGAAAATGCATAAGTTGAATTCCCATCATTAACCGCACAAACGATTATTTACTCTTACTCCCACCCGCCTGGCATACTAAATCGCCATGCTCCTAGGGAACAATCTGCACTAGAGATGGTGACAAGGTCGAGAAAACGAGCATTGGTGACTCGTAAAATTCTATCAAAGAGACGCCCCACGGTCTAGCAAAGCCTGCCATCGAAGGTATCTCACGCCCCACAGATGCTTAACTGATTAACAAAGGAGGAGAAAAATGAAAGCTTCTCGTCTACGGCAACAATGGCAGCCGCCACTGCCGTCCCCATTGTAGAAAATCAATCACCGCCATTCATGTGGAGGGTCCTTCATTGACCACGAAAGTGGAGAGCCACGCAAATTCTTGGAGCTCCAATGACACGAGTGAACTGGTCCCGAGCGGCCGCTCTGCCGCAGCACTCCGACTGCATTCTCTTGTTTCAGCGAAAATCCGGAGCATTCCCAGCACGGACACCGTAATTCCCAGCTAGCGGCCGCGTGAAACGATTGCAGAGTGACAGTGGGAGCGAGATGAATACATCCCATTATGTACATCTCAGATGCCCTCCAACCGCTTCTAAGGAGTCGCACCCGAATGGGCTCTTACTTGAAATACATACGTGGTACATGTTAAAGATTATACCCTTAAAGATTGCTATTAATTTATTTCACAGCTGGCTACGCATTAAAAAATTATAGCAACATGCACTACTCCCATGGAGCCATTTATAAGAGTAATTATTCTAGAATAGGTACGGTAATCGTCGATGGTAGTTTCTTAAACCAAACTATGACAGCTGGCAGAATCAATGTGTGAACAATAATATTAATCCTTTAGAAACAGCACGTTATCGCGAATTAATTTAGACAATAAAGGGAAGTTTAAATCTTATAACAATAGGCCGACTTCTTTCGTTTTAAATGAAATCCCCTCAGAGGGAGAGAAAGAGAGCCAAGCTTTTCTGAACGGACGTCCATTCGCGGCGCATGTCAGTGTACGTATCAATAACAAATTAGTACACCTTAATCTTCCGTTAACTTCAAAATGTATGAGATGAGCTGAAGAAAAAAATGAGGCACGAAGAGTGAACACAGAATACAGCCGAGCAGCAGCAGCCACACCCGTTAATGAGAGAATCCTGGAGCATCGTTCCGGTGAGCGGTGCGGACTTCCGCTGCGCTGGCAGGCGGCCGCTACGCAGCATCACCACCAGCACCTACCTTCACTCCCAACAACACGGCAATCCACCGCTGGAGTTAACATCATCATATTTCTGCATCGAAACTAAAACAAGAATCCCTAACGCAACAACCTTAATCGAACTTGCTCGAGCTCTAACACCCTTTCTCAAGTGTGGAGTTGGTACACATGATGAAAGATAGCACATTTTTTGTCTACTTTTCTGAGGCAAGTTTCATTGTAAAAAAAGTACTTCCAACGCAGGGGAAAAATTACCTCGAAAACACCAACTCCCGATCATCCTTCGCCAGTGCTTGGTTGATGTTAAGGAGACAAAAGCATGAGAGACTTTGTGTCACTAAATAAAGCGATACCGACTTTTCAACTAAAGTAACAGAAATAATACATTAACCAGTAAATCAACGCTAACTGATACGCATCTACCTTTTCAAAAACAGCACTGATTGTGAGCGCCAAATTTTACTAGATGCTACGGAACATTTCAACAACCCCAACCAGTAAAAAAAAAAGCACACATTGCAAGCTTACATGACGACGGGCTACCTTAAGCCAAACACAACTTCACTTCTTCATGCTATTCTGAACAGCTCCTGTTAACAGCTACCGTGAAAAAAGGCTTTCTGCAAAAAGGTACACTAACGCATGTATTATTATTATTAAATCAAGCAGAGCAACCCCAACGAGACGGATCATGGATCCATAGATTTCACATGGGAAACCCCGCCAGCATCAACTCCACGAACAGTGAAAGAAAAACAAAGAACAAAGAAAAAAACTAAAATAAGAAAGCAGGAGAACGAGAAGGAGACATCAGCCACGCAACAACCAGGAGTTGACAGCACCCTTGAAACCACCCAACGAACCCGAATCAAACACGGTATAAAATACTTCTAACTTTAAACAAGATAATAACAGTGATTCTCTAGTTCCAATTTTATAACAGGAATTGGAAAATGTATTAAGAAAGTTCTCATGAAAAGGCATGTCTTCAATTCACCCATGCTGATTATCAAGAGAAAAAATACTGAGAATGAAATCAATCTCTAGAATAGTTTCACAAGCGATGGATTTGCATTCACTGCATAGAACTGGCATCCCAACTGTTACTAAATTTTTCAACGCGAAACTGCTACAGCGCAAATGTCATAGCCTATTTCAACATCGCAACATCGTGAAGTACAAAAAGAATTCATTGCCACGAGCAACAAAAAGTCTAACCTTCTAGTGGAGGTCAAACTTGACATGTTGGGCCTTGGTCTCATTAACAGGAAATTTTGTTTCACTCGCAATAAACTGATCCCAGAGTATAACTATCTGTTCGATGACGATTATTGACGCAAATATGTCATGGTGTTAGGAGAAGCAAAAATCAAATTCTGTTTAGATAAAAGAATCTGCAATATTGACCAATACAACAGTTAAACCGTTAAGACCAGTTACAAATGAATTGTTAATCATGAACTACAGCGTAATCCACCATAATACTTAGCAGAACGCACTCACATTACAAGATTACGCGAGAAAAGCGTCCAACTCACCGCAAATATTACAAACTTGCGCGTCACTGACGGAGCTATAGACACTGCAGGGAAGTACAAATTGCAAGGACAGTTGTCTACAGTCCTTTGTTCATGTATGACGCAACTCGCAAATAGCTACCGCACCATCCCACGCGACAGTGATGGTACATTACCTGACAGCCAGAGCGCTGCACACAAGCCCCGCGTTGTCTGTGCCTCGCAGACAGCTGGTCGCCACTCGTCCGAGCAGCCGCGCCTCTCAAGCGTCTCGGTGAGCTTTGCGCTTTTTTGCGCACGTCTCGACACATTTTGCTGCGTGAATTGAGACTCGTTCATTTGATCTTCTCGATCGTGCCTAACTCGTACCTAATGATAGAATAACCATAAAAAAAAAGGCTAGTGGGAAGTTCTCACCTCGAGTCTCAAAAGCTGACGTATCCCGGCAGCCATCACTCAACATAACGGAGCGAAAACAACCGATTCTGCTATCTTTAACTCATCACCCGAAAGCATGTTAACTACGCCTCCAATCTATCATCGGTGGAGCGATCAATAACCTACGCTATCGATTATCGAAAGACATATCGTGTACCGCCGACTGCCGATAACCAACGCAACAGTCGATGCAAAAATAAAATAAAACGAACAGTAATATGAAAACTGCACAGCGCCTGGCTGTGCTCACTGCGCGAGGGCATCAATACAGTATCTCATTTTCGCCTTCACATACAGGGCGAACAGAAATATCTGTGGCGAGATAATTTACGATGAGCTAATTCTCGTGTTCTACTCATAATATACGGACTGGTGGGAAATAAAATTTTGAAAACGTTCAACTTCTCACACACGTCCGAAAATTACGTTACGTTTAAGCTTTTGATCAAAATTCAAAATTCTAAACCCAGATGCGCTACACAATATAACTATACAAGAAATCCACACAACTCACCGCAGTAAAACGCACTTCAGGACTTCATGTTTATTTACCACAAGAAATTTAGGTAACACATTACCAACACCTCAAAAATTTGGAAACAGTAAAGCAAGTTTCGAATTAGGCATCGATAAAAGTAAGTCCCGGGAACTATTACCGTAAACAATGCGATTATTTAGCCGAGTTTCTTCGCACGCGGAAATATGCACGCCGCCGAAGTGGTGTCGAGGCGACAACGTTCACGCTTCACAAAAGGAGAGACTCAATTGGGCAAAATTCTGGCGCGATTATTCAGGAGGAACGACAGCGCCAGCTATCAGCAGAGTAAGGCAGACCCAGCTAAGCTTCCTAGCCATCGTTATGGTCGGCTAACGAGCCGAGGCGCGCCCGAAAACGGCCATACCAAGCGAGCTTTTACCGAGCAAATAAGAGCCGTCTAAGGTGCAGAATTACCTGCCCGGCAACGAACTTAAATGTGTAATTAAAAAGAAAATCACCGAGAGCCGAAAACAAGGAAAAAACGTGAGCCAAGGAAGACTTTCCTTGCATAATGATTCAGGCAAAATAGAGCGGCGTAGCATAGCTTCATTCCTTGATTTAGAAATGGGAAACAAAGGACGGAACCAAGCAACATTGATCATCACAGTAAATTCTGCGCGAGAATGAAGTTTTAAAATATTTTTCATTGAGCATAACAATGTGATTCATGGCATATTTTTTTGCAGAATTCTAATACGACAGCGACTCATGTCATTTTTTGATATTATGTAGTGCGATCAATTTCATTATAGAAATGGATATGTTTGTATATGCATCCCTAACAACAAAAATCTTGTTCCAAAGAGAGGAAGGAGGAATGCACCATAAAGTAAGGAATTAAGGGAACGGACAATCTAGGCCCCAAGTTTGTATTCCCACACAAGATCCCTGCGTTACGGTCTTCAATGAGAATTGAACAACAATATAATAGGTGCTGAAAATCAAGACATCAGTGAACCGGAAAAAGATTATCCGTATTAAAACTGAAAACTTTTTCTATTTCATTCAATATAAAGAAAGCCTACCTAGCCTAACCATTAACTCGGGACATTTCCCCCCTAGGAGCGCAATTCCCATAGATACAATAGCTGCATCCCCCTGTCGAGGTATTCCAGGGTTGAATTAATTTTCGATTTCCTGGATTTTCTCGATTAAATCCAACAAGAATAAATGAATTTCATCAATTATATCGTCAAGAAAATTTGTCTTGCTCACTATAGTGAAGGACTCAACAGTTTATAATGAATTTTGCCAAAGTTGAGGGTTTACCGACAGTTTTCATCAAGTAAAAAAAGATCATTTCACTGAAACACTCGTAAAAAAAACGAAGATCTAGTAGCTCGTAAGGAAAACTATGTATATTTTAGGGGCTCGGTTGACACAACTGGCCACGCTGACAGAAAAACTGAAGCACCTCACAGGGTGAAAAAATGGAATGCTCTGAGTGAAAAGGGACACTTGTGCGCGAATAGCTGGTTGCAGGAACACCTGTCTCCTCTGTGAGAGCGCTAAGAAACATCGGAGAAAGTAAAGCTCATGACATAAAAGCACTGTACGCACCAGACTCACGGCCTATTGCCATAAAATATTTCGATTTTCCACTGAGCAGTTTTAGGTTTGATGAGATTGACAATTGTGGTAATTTCTCGCTAGCTAATTAGCAGTTATACCCACATAAAGATTTCACCCGAAATTTTTTTCATTTTCATTGCATTATATCTTTTAATCTGTCTAAAACTCCTGCGTAAAACCCCAAAACCACCTGTTCCACACATGTTGTCCCACCCGAAACACCGCAATTTTACGCCTATTTGGTCACATGATTTTTCAAGTCACACCAGCGAGAACTAAAGCTAAGAGCACACCATACTTTTTCGTAAGACCAAGAATCCTAAATGTGCCCAAAAATATAGTATACGCACATAATACAAGACAATCATCTTCAACATATTACCTCCACCCACCGGATTTTTAAAAAAAATTAAAATAGAAAGGATTGGAAGTTGATGCCTTGCTCTTAATATTATGGTACCTGTTATATAGAGTTGCTGTATGCTAAAATCACAAGTTCGTTTATTACGGTCAATTCCGTAGACAATTCTACATTCTACAACTTTAGTAACTTAGCGGTTATGAAATAGGGGAGCCGAAACTGATGAATCATCAGAAGACAAGCTGTCAGTAAAGGAAGATCAAATTCAATTCCAGAACACGAATTCTTAATCAATTAAGATGATGGCAACGATCCCCAGATATAGTGCAATTCAACATGAATATCAAAAAAGTGAGCTAAATTGTCAGCTAAAAAAGGAGTGAATTGAATACAAGACAACACTAGCATTGGGTGACGCAAAGGAGCAGGTGTGATATGGTCATCACTGCTCAATATAAAATGCGCTGCAGCCTTCAGAAAATGTCCAGAGGTTAGATCCAGCCTGCAGCCATCTGAGTGGCCCAAGGGGATGTCAGCAAATCAGAACTGCTTCATTCCTACAGCAGAGGACGAGCAGCTCATGTTTCAGAAACAGCAGAGGTGTTTTGTGTTCACCCAAAAGCTAGTTCGAACATCTTAACGATATATTACGAAATGATTTCTTTCATTAAATGAATACAAAGATATTAAATGCATCTCAATAACTAAGACGCTAAGGACTAAATCTTTTTGCCGAAATCGGTTAAAAAGGAAACATCCAACACCTGATTTGGAAACAGAGCGCTAATATAAAAAAAAATATGGAGATATTGTAACCACAGTTTCCGGTAAAAGAAAGAACCTTCAGACTGCCATCGACAAAGGTGTAATTCGTGTGTCATGCAATGCATCGAATAACGGTCTTTCGGATAAAATTTAAAAATGTAATACGAGAAAAAATTCACGCATTAAAAAAATCTTGTACAGATGAAGGAATAAAAACCAAAGAATAGTTAATGGGCGCGCTTTCAGAAAATTTTCATGTGGACTGCAACCTGCAAAAATAATGAGCTAATTAGCAGAAATATAAACTCTACCTCTTCTTTGGTCTGAAAGTAGACCTAAAATATTTATCTATGCGAATTCCGGTAGAGTCGGCCAATGATTGTTAGAAGTCTTTAAATAGACGCCAAATCCAAAAGTATGCTGATCTGCAGCAATATCTGATTACACAAAAAAAATCTATGAGCCCTTGTTGAACTTCAGGTATCTTAAACTGCGATTGAAAATGCACAGCGTAACGGGTGATGTACGCATATAGGCTGGGCAAGGTAGCTGATGTACATACCAACGAAGTCCACAAAGCTTGATTCATGATAACGTGCATGTAACTTCAGGGAAAATTAAACCATCCCACTGAGCAATTCGATTCAGTTCAATGCTTTCTCTCTCGCACTATTGTTGTTCTGGGTGTCTTTTGGATCTCTTTGCTATGATTTTCTATTAACTCTCTAAACTTCGCTCAAATAAGGAGGATTCCGAGAAGCTCTGCTGAGAGGTTCATGTATATTTACTCGCGTTCAGAACATCACTAAGATTTGAATAACTGTTGCATTGATCCAAGAGCATTTGCTCTTCGCTAGGTTAATTGCATTGAATTTAATGGATCAAGCAGTGTGCAGGTCTATTTTTCACATCAATTCATTCCTCACTTCAAACTTGTATTCCTTAACGTGAGAAAATAAATCATAATTTTGCCTCAATTTACTCCGAATGGCTCCCAAGCACATATACGACATCTTGAAATGTCTTATTTTTAATTCCATTTGAAAGAAGAAAAACGAAACTATAGCAATAGAAAGAGTTGACGAATAACACATTATGTTGCCAACTGTGCCGATAATTTTATAATGACCAAGACCTCGATTCAGCAATCCTCATAAACACAGTAATTGCGCCCAGAGTTAACCGAGTAACATAGCCGTTCCACGTGCTTGAAACGTATCGCAAGCCACACAGCAATACCAGAGCAGCGAGTGCGGACGTATACGCGACATCCTGCTCCTTTCAACCGGCAAGGGCGAGCAGGCCGTTGATGTCCCCAAATGGTAGCCTCACAACTGAACATTTATGACCACGGTGAAGGCGACACCGCCCACCAGATCGCAGCGCTGCGCAGCGTCGCGGCAGAATCCACCTACGCCACAATTTTCATTTCTTCGCTTTCTCGCCAGTCCCGCGCAGCATCGCACTACAGAGCCGCGACAAAAAATGTTCAGTAATTAACTCCTGCGGGCTGAAGCCATCAGGCACAGACTTCCCACAACACCTGAGATTGCGAAATTCCTTCCACCTCACGAAGAAAAAAGATTTATGCGAAAACTTTGAGCTTTCAAGGGTTCAGAATTGACACTTTCCTAGGCTTGGAACGCAGATTGTGATGCATAAAAATCAACTGTTACTGAAACACTGAGCTTAGGAAGATTTGAAATCAAATGGTCAAATTTTTTATCATGAAAGGCAACCAATGAAAAAGACAAAATATTGAAGAACAATCATTTAAATAGTCTGATTTTGCGCAATGAATCAAGCAATGTAGCTCGATCAAGAAGTGATATATTAATATATTTGCACAATTCAAAGCACGTTCCAGATAAATTTGAATAAATTGACCGAGTTCGCTTCAAAAATATAAAGTAAAATACTCTGAATAAATTGAACAATTAAGAACCAAAAGTGTACCTCACCCTTAAACCTACATATTGAGCGAAATTTAAATATCTCAGAAGCAAATAACGTCAACACCGCATTCCGATTTCGGCGACATTAATTCCATGACAAGATTTCCAGTTCGTTCGTTCAGAACTTTACGGATGGAGAGTACGGCATCAAGCTCTTCAAAAAGACGAAACTTATCGAAATTGTAACGTTGATTTTAGCGAAAAAAAAACTTCAAGCACCAGAGGGAAAAATACTAAAAACAAGTTCAAGCATGAGAGACTCGTACAACAAGAACTTCCCTATTATGTGCTCTGAGTAGGAAGCAATGACCTCGGGATCACAAGGCCGCAATATATCCGCAGCAGATCAGTCACCCTCGAGACGCGCCGCCCCCGATCCGAGCTTAACAATCCTGCTCAGCAGCTGAGGCGCTATGACCACGGTCAATTGTCAGCCTAAGTCTCGGGACAAAATAATTAAGACAGTAAAATTCAACACAAGATCTCAGACTACGAACACTACTTTCATCATCGTCGATTACAATTGTAGAACAATTTACGTCTAATTTTGATTGCTATCACCATGAAGCTTCGAGTCGAGTCTCCTTGAAGAGATATGCTGGGAGTGAAAATTCAGTGCCGAGTTCAGTCCAGCCCTACATGGCCAGCAAAAACGGGCAGAATAAATAACTAGGTAAATCAAAAAAGCAGTCACTACACGACAGACAAAGAAGGAGAACAATAGAGTAAAGAATGATCAATAAATAAACCAACAGCGTCGTTACAAGTATTGCTGTTTTGCGAGTAGCTAGGAACATTGACGGCAAGCGCTAACCCGAACAGTAGTCTACGATAGCCGACACCAATACGAGCATTCTTTTCACCCATCCTTAAGACTGGCCCAAAAATAACACGGTGAATCCTAAAAGCATACGTACGACAAGGTATTACTTGTCTAAACAATTCGGCTCAGTAGCCCCTGACATCCCAAGACAACCTTCGCTCGACTAGGCATAATTGAAATAATTGGTGGCGCAAGATTTCGACTTAAAACAGGGAAAAAAGTATAATTGAGTTCATACAAGACGGCACTAGCCAAAATCAAGACAGCACTAGCAAAGCGAGATATCCCTAAAGCAAAATATGATAACACTGACCTAGGAAAAACTGTCCGAATTGGTGCTAGATAAAGCCATCTAACAAAAAAGAACTAAAATGCAAGATTTGACTGAACATACCAAATGATTGAACTGAACATAACAGCAGTCATAACATAAAACGCCAAATACTAAAGGTAACGATTAAGCCGAGCAGCTGAAACTACTTAAATATCTATGACAAATCAAGACAAGATAACATCAATCAACGTTAGTTATTACTATTAAAAAGAATTTTGACAGAATACAATACACTATAGCTATGAGTAGCATTGGACTGGGGGATATTTCGACTGTCGATAAAAGCTGGTACTGACAAACACAAGCACATAGAACCTACAAAACAGATCACTAGCCAAGACAGTTGAGCACCAGCTAAGATAATACGAGAGAAGCATGGAAGGCGGCTCGCCAGCGTCACGCACATGCAGCGGAAGACCTGAAGTTAACACCTCATTAGAGAGCTTAATTAAAGCCCGGCCCTGAAACTGAACTCCTTCCAACTGCCACCGCTGCCCCAGCTCACGAGGTGGCGGTACTGCACGAGGGGAGGAGCTGCGGTCCGCAGGAGCGACTTCTGCACAGGCTGCCGGCATCAGGATTATCGCGCATGAGAAGGGCGTACATGGAGGTGCTCAGGGACTGCCATAAATTTGACAAGTTATAGACCAAAAGAGGCTGGGGCTCAGGATGATCAACACAAAAGTGTGGGTAGACTACTAGATTGTTGGGCGAGTTAAAGATACTACAAAACTGAGTGAACGATATGGGAGATGGCACCATCAATAGAACCTAGATAGCAGTGATGTACCGATGTATCGGTATCGGCAGTATCGGTCATTTTTACTGGTATCGGTATCGGCAAAATCCAGCAGATACTTTACCGATTTTTTCCAATAATACGCATTTATCATGAAAATGAAGGTCATAAATCATGAAGGTACATGAATAATCAAATAAAGAGCCTATTCACACCTAGTAAATTAGTTAGCTTACTGTTGAATTACAGCGTTTAATCGGACGCGCTAACTCAATTTCCTACTTTGAATTACCGATGAGTCACGTACGGTCAGTAACTGAGAGCTATGTAGCATGAATATTCAAGGGGACCTCCTACAATAAAGTCCAACTAATTGACTTAATTGTTCAAACTTCGTTTTTCACATTTCTATCGCAACTAGAGGAACGAAAATTCAAACAAATATGTAAACTTGAATTTCAAACGTATTTGCTTCTATAAGAAATTTTGATTTTTTCAATAGAAAACAGTAATTGCGCGAATGTGTTAAATCATTAATATGTTTTCGCAAATCCCTACTCCTTTTACAATTTTCAGAGTAGAAGCTTGACTTTGGTCTCATTCGATGAGGAAACACTGTGGAAACTTGAAAATGAAGGATCATTTTGAATTTCGAATTAGAAAAAAATTTATTGATATATTTGTCAAAAAAAATTTTTTAAAGAGTCCCAGATTTTTCACCATAAAAATCTAATTTGGAGTTCAAATGAAAGTCCGCTTCTCTACGCTGTTTCCACTGTTTTATCGCGTCGAATGAAACAAAAACCACGCTTCTACATTGAAAATTGTAGCAGGAGTAATGTTTTGTGCAAGTGTTTGCATTAATTAAGTATTTATATGTTTGCATAATAACTTTCTTTCTATTGCGAAAATCAAATAAATACATGGAAGCAATTGTGTTTAAAATTCAATTTCATGTATCTGCTTTCATTTTCGTTTCCCTAGTTGCAATAGAAATGCAGATAGTGAAATTTGAAAAATTAGGTAAAATTAGGGAAATTCAAAGATTTTTGGGTAAAAATGTATCAATAATTTTGTTTCTAATTCGAAATTCAAAATCTTTCATTTTCGAGTTGCCACAGTTTTTCCCCGTCAAATGAGACCAAAATCAAGCTTCTATGCTAAAAATTGTAGGAGTAGGGTTTTACGCAAATATATAAATAATTTTATTTGTTCGTGCAGTAATTTTTCTCTATTGCACAAATCGAAAATTTTTATAGAAGCAAATGTGTTTGGAATTAAATTTCACATATCTGTATAAATTTTCGTTTCCCTAGTTGCAATAGAAATGCAGCGAGGGGAATTTGAACAAATAACTTCAGGTCCAGGGGAGGAGGTCCCCTTAAACACAGTAGCGACATAAAGTTATTATACTTTTACAACTAAAACCCATTTAGTTTGACCCAATTTCCATTTCTTAAAGCATGTCAGAGCCTAACAAAAATCAAAGCAATTAAATAAAGTTGAAGGTGCATTTTAAAGTTTTTGTTAATTTAACATGGAAGTAGTTGAAAATTCTATTTTAATTTAGTTTGTAAATCGTCAAATATTACGAAGCTAATAATTTTATTCTAATTTAGCATATAAATAGCCGTACATAACGAATCTTGCATTTTTCTTCTATTTTAAATGTTTGAAAAATTCACGAACAATCTCATGGTTGGTTACGTGTTAGCGGACCTTTTCGGTTTCGGGGCCTATAGAATTTTAATATTTTCTTTTCGCCTAAGTATGTATTTTGGTGTGAAAAACACGAAAATAATAACCATTTTGTGGAGAAATTATTTATTAAGCCTGAAATTTGCTTACATCCATTGTTGTGATTTGTTTAAAGAAATTTGTTTTGAGAGATTGTTTTGGAACCATTTTTGTTTTGATTTGATCAGAGAGATTTTTTTGAGAGTTTATTTTGAAACCAATTTGGTTTTGAGAAATTTGTTTTCTGAGAGATTGTTTTCAGAGATTTTTTTTAACCATTTTTGTTTCGAAAGACAATTTTGGAACTATTTTTGTTTTGAATTGATTTGAGAGATTGTTCTGGTCTACTTTTGGAACCAGTTGCTATTATAGCTAGTCTACATTACGTTGCAATACGATTAGAAACACTTATCTATCGAATGGATTTTATTTTATTTTTTTCTCAACAAAATGGTTAACATAGCAAGAGCAGTTTTATTATTTTTAATCGAAAACTTTATTGTCAATATTATGATATTATTAGATACATTGGTAATCAATTTTATTATAACACCCATGTAGGGCTTATTATGGTTTTATTTTAACATAATTGTTAAGGTATCGGTATTTCCAAGTATCGGAGTATCTGTATCCGTATCGGCCAAAAAATGGGTATCGGTATCGGCCAAGAAAAGGGTATCGGTACATCACTACTAGATAGGGCTTCCTTCATTGAGCCCTCTGTTTAGCGTTGTTCACTATCATACGAGCTGACGTCATCGAATTCTCTGTCCTGGTCACTTAGTTCGGAAACTCTTGACGCAATAGAAACACCTCATTACAGAAGATGGCAAATAAGGCTGAATTTAAGTCAACATTTAGTCTTTCTCCTAAAAGAACGTCGCTGGAGTATTGAATAAAAGCTTTTCAAAGCCCCAATAACTGAAGGAATAACGAAAAGACAACCTATAACTGTTAAATTAATGAGCAAATATTTATCAATTCAACAAGAACACGAAACGTCAGACAAACGAAGAGGAACAGAAGGCAAACGCCTTGCAGCTAGAACAAAGGAGAGGCAACCTGTGATGTCGATGAAGTGCGAATTAGCGCAGCGAAGCAAAACACGGTGATGAGGACGCAGAAATAGCAGAGCGAGAGCAGTGTCTTCAGCACGCGAGAACAGAGCAGGGATTGCCATCATTCGATAACTGGTAGGTCGAATGCATGCAGCCTGTCAATTGAGGCTGAATAATGAATATTACCAGCTCCGGAACGAGCAAAAAAGCATGAGGTACAACAGGACCTGCCCAGCTGATAGGGCGTCATGCACAACGATCTAGTGAATAAATTTGACGCCTCTAGCTAGATTAAGTTGAGTGTGCAGATTATGTCAATCATGGCGACCCAAATAAGTCTTGAATGATATCCTTGTGCTAGAGATTTGCAATTCTTAAACTTAAATTATTTAAAACAGCCGTCATTATGCACTAAAAATGACAATATTTACTACAATATGAACAGATTGTGCAGCGCTCGTTCATTACGCTGTGCCCGTTTGAGCAGCACAGTTTTTCAAGAGCATGCAGCGCACATTGAGAACAGCGGAACAGGTCCTAATCCACGACGGACAATTTTTGAACAACATATACATCTTGCGTATATATTTTGCTCCCATATTCTCATCGGAGTTTGTGCAGCTATTCAGGCGATAATAGCGAACGGATAAGACGACTATAACAGGTTAGAGAAAAAGCTCGTACTCATCAAGCTTGCACTTCATTCACTCTCTGTCCTTGGGTTGAGAAGTTGAAGAACTATTTATAGAACTCGATTGTACCAGTAAAGACCAGACCAGTAAAAGAGACCAGTAAAGGCCTACGAGATTGAGTGCGCTCATTTTTTGCGCATTCCTATCATTTTCTTCTCCCATAGTTTTAATCTAAGCATCATCACTAAAGAAATAAATTTCCGAAATTTTACAAAGGGATCACGAAATGTCTCGCAGAGACCAACATTAGCAACTCATGTATGCAACAGTTTGAACTTTGCGGTGAACTTGGAATTTGCTTTTACAAAGTCAAATGAAATAACTACTTCACGGACGAATTCAATCAATCATATCAAAAAATAACACTAATCATGAAACAAACGAAGAACACCTTCAATCAACACCAGAAACAATATATTAGTTTCCCGTAATACAAGCGCACATAGCATGTCCCACATTCAATGAATGGCGGAAAAGACAAAAGAATGCAAATGAAGATGAATCAGAAAACAATTACCGGCTACCGCCAGCTGCTGAACAAATGCGTTGCTATCTTAAATGATATGGCTCAGCAGGAAGGGGAGGCATAATGCTAGGAGGCGAGGCCTTGAAAACGAGCCACGCTGTCTGCGGCGAGACTTGTCACGAGGAAGTGCGGACTGTGCGGTCTGTCACCAAATTGACTGTACTGGCAACTCACGCAATAACCTTTACTGCTACTGTGGAATGAGAGGGGGGAAAAAAAAGCGGGATATTGACTGATTGCACTCGGAAAGAACCAACGCATCTCGCGCGACTTCCCCAGAAGGATAATTCTCAACTCGTACTCGATCCTTAAACGCAAATGCAAAATAAACTCAAAATACATTGATATAGTCGACGATAAACAATGCATCTTCAGAAAATAAGAATAAAATCAACAGACGTAAACACAGAACTCAATGATACCGTCAACCCCAAAGCACCTGTTGCTCAGAGACTTCATACAACGCGCAGACATCAAAAGGCTATTTTTGAGCCTCGACGAAAATGATTTCATCAACAAAGAAGCAATCGCTTTTACTGGATACACTACCGTTGCAGTTATTTGTCTCTTCCCACGGACACAGACCGTGGAGATTGAACGCACACACGAGAGAACACTTTGCGGAAAAAATAAACCAGAGTTTTCAAAGGAATTTTAAGAGTACGTCAAAACAAAAGGCGTAAACAAAGCTAGCCGTGGAAAACAATTGCACCGCTGTCCGGCGCGCAGCAACTGCAGCTTTATGGCGGCGGCACAAGGCGCAAGGCGGGCCCAGCACAAGGCGCGAGGTGGGCCCGACACAAGGTGCGAGGTGGGCCCGACACAAGGTGCGAGGTGGGCCCGACACAAGGTGCGAGGTGGGCCCGGCACAAGGTGCGAGGTGGGCCCGGCACAAGGCGCGAGGTGGGCCAGGCACAAGGCGCGAGGTGGGCCCGGCACAAGGCGCGAGTTGGGCCCGGCACAAGGCGCGAGGTGGGCCCGGCACAAGGTGCGAGGTGGGCCCGGCACAAGGTGCGAGGTGGGCCCGGCACAAGGTGCAAGGTGGGCCCGGCACAAGGCGCCTCTGCGAGTGACACGAGCGTGAGCGTGACGCACGCAACTCAGTAACACGCACGGCGACTATTAACCTAGAGGCGTAATACTGTTTCTAGTTAATTTATAAAATCTATAGATATAGTGACTATATCAAAAACGAGTACCTAACAAGATAACACGACGCATTCAATATCTTCAGGAATTATAAATAACAAATTTTCCCGTACCAGTCACACCAAAAAGATACGCTTTTAATCACACATAATATCCACGAGCGACTTCATTCCACGCTCACGGAACCACGACACACGCACAGCACGTAGGTAATCATGAACAACAAGAGGATGTAGGGCAGACAAAAGACGCGGTCCGTTGATAACGCAGAACAATGCGCAGACCTGCGCTGTCAACACCTTTCTTTTTACGATGGAGAACGGGGCGAGTGAGAGCCTGTCTCGTCCATCATGTGCCCGTAGCGCACGTGTCGCAGCTGCTGCACAGCGTCGCCTGCAGCTGCACAGCACACCTACACTTGAAGTTCTGCAGACCGTGCAGCAGCTGCACTACACCGTCACTTGCTGCTACACCGTCCCAACAATAATTCTACAAAGTCGCTTGCAGCTACACCGTCCCAACAATAATTCTACACCATCGCTTGCAGCAGCGCGACACACCTGCTCTTAATGTTCTGCAGAACGTGTGATAGCTGCAGCTGCATCTCTCACACTTCGCGTGTTGGAAAATGTGACAGAAGCAAATAAAGTGCAACGTGACTCAATATCCCTAAATATGTTCAAATTCAACCCAATTTGATTATTGTACCATTTTATGATAACTTCTACAATTCTCTGAAATGATACTCCGTATGCACATAGCTCCAGTTTTGAACTAATAAATAATGCATTCAGGCTACACACTAACAGTCGTGGTCGTTTCTGACATACAGGCTCCAGAAAACACGAAAATCAGGCTTGTTGCTTACAGCACATCAGTAAGATTAAATTTGTGAATGACAGAGATGGCATTTTGCGACTGCCGCAGCGCTGGAATGATCATGGCAGGCTCATAACACATCGCAAAGAGGGTACATTTACAGGTACACAATTGACATGAAGCCTAGTTTTTATTCCAACACGACGATATGATCCCTTCATAGATCCACATTCACCCTCAGTAAAGGCTAAATATGAGAGTGACGTGACACATAAAATCTTTCTAAACTATATTGAACCCTTCGCAACTGCAAAACAGACAACACTAGAAGCGCGAGTAATATTACATTATAATCAGAAGTACTATAAAAAAATAACTAGTAACTATTTAAGACATGAATATGGAAACTGATCAAGACTCAAACTCAAAGATCGCGCACTTTAACTCGCACTATGTTAAAAGCTAAAACAATATTTATATTTCAATTGTATTGCACAGAGCAGAAGGGATTTTTTTGCTACGAATTAGATTACTAAAGATGAAGCAATCTTTCGTAAATGTCTCGCAGTTCACAGGCCGTTCTCGAAACTGCAAGTAGCATCCAGCTTTTTTATGTGAAGAAGAAACAAGTAACACTTCACGAGTCAATATTATCACCATGTGAAAAAAAAAGTTCCAATACTGTAAATTTTTTTTATAATTCACTAGCAGGGTTTATTTAATGGTTTAGTCTCTTGAAAACCCTAAGCATATCAAGCAGCCGTTGGATGCTCGATTATATTCTTAAAATTGTTTAAATCAGTCGAATGGTCAAGAAATATTCTTCTCCTCGGAGTGCAACACAAATGCAAGGGAAAGATCCATTGGCCACAAATGAAGACATTGATGTAAGACACGAACACCTTGATGCAAGACACGAACACCTTGATGCAAGACTCGAACACCTTGATGCAGGACGCGAACACCTTGATGCAGGACGCGAACACCTTGATGCAAGACACGAACACCTTGATGCAGGACGCGAACACCTTGATGCAAGACGCGAACACCTTGATGCAAGACACGAACACCTTGATGCACGACACGAACACCTTGATGCAAGACACGAACACCTTGATGCAAGACACGAACACCTTGATGCAAGACACGAACACCTTGATGCAAGAC
>JACJUY010000275.1:233252-271075 GCA_014220935.1 Platorchestia sp. MABIK
AGACTCGAACACCTTGATGCAAGACACGAACACCTTGATGCATGACACGAACACCTTGATGCATGACACGAACACCTTGATGCATGACACGAACACCTTGATGCATGACACGAACACCTTGATGCAGGACACGAACACCTTGATGCAGGACACGAATACGTTCATGCAAGACACGAAAACACTTTGATGCACGATGCAACTCGAAAATCTCGCTTTTCAAAGACGAAGCAGAACAGAAAATTGAACATTGTTTAAAGAAGATTGGATAAGCTAGTTTAAGCTTCCTAAACCGCAACAACAGCGTTCCAAAAAGAGGAAAGATGAAAGCACTATTTTGTATGGAGTTGAAGGGAATTCCAAATCTGTGCATAAGTTCTTGTTCTTGCACATAAATACAGTTAAGAAGGCTATGAAATAGGATACAAGTTGACGAAAAAATTCAGAGGTACTGAAAAACAGGAGAGCAGTGAAAAGAAAAAAGATTGTCTTTTACGCAACAAAAAGTAATTTATTTCAATAAAAAGAAGGCCTAACCCTCAGCTCAGGACCTCACATTTTCTCTCTGTGAGTGCTAATTCCCATAGCTACAACAGTTCTGTCTCCCTGAGGGGATTCAATTAAAAATCAAGGGACATGAAAGTGAGAATAATTCTCGATTTTTGAAGTGACTTTCTCTTCACAGCTATCACACAGCTACAACAGCACAGTGATATCAAGAAACATAATTTTCAAACTATCACAAGAAAATGAACTAAACCAGAGTCCGAATTCTCTGAGTCAAACGTGAGAGAATGAGAAGTCTCATCATAAACGGAAGAAAGAGCTGAGTAGTCTACACCTCTCCTAAGGTGAGAAAGACCACCTCTCATATTGAGAACTTCAAGCACCCTTAAAAGTATTTGAGGGGAACAGCGACGAATATTTATAGATTTACCTAAAGTTGACACCGCAACTCGATGCTAGCAGCCGAACGATTAGAAGTTATCAAAAGAAACCACAAAATACTAGTAGTTCGGAGAAGCACCGCCCAACTTATTTCATAGCCAATATAAAGGATGGTAACATGAGATTTGTTAACACTTTTCTCTCAGAAACATGCAATACACGTTCGTGTTATAGGATTTTTCCTCTCGATTTGACAATTCCCAATTTGGAGTGACAGAATTTCAATTTAGACCGAAATTACCGTAGCAATTTTGAAGAACGACACGCAGCCTTCAAGTGGCAAACCTTTGTCATCACTGCTCCTGCCTGACTTAGTAAATTACTGTCGAAATTCTCATTATCTTCACTCAACGAGAAACTTTAAATCAGACATTTATATGTCGCTAATGAGTGCCCATGTTACACTCAAGATTGAATGCGCGAGTCAGAATTCTCGTCACGTTTGCTTACTCTCACACAGTGCGACGTGTTCAGGAGTATAATAACCCAACCTTTTTTCATAGCGTCGTTTAGTTTGAAGGATTTATGTTCTCCGAGTTCCTCAGTTTCAACATAACAGGCGTTGAAATTCAGTCCCTCACAAGGACTGAAACTTGCCGTAGTTCTCATTCGAATTTGATTTTATTCGCAGCGCCCCTACGTCACGTGGCGATAATGCGACCTCACACTGCACGCGATGTGAGCCATGAAAGCGTTTCATGACCTTGTCTTATTTTTGTCACTGTCCGTAATTTATAACATAATATATTAGTTACGTAGATTACTTGTTACTTTCCAACGGAAGTCATACTGCAAACGCTTCATTTCGTACGAGGGCGCAAAAACGAAATAAACTCATCGACCCAAAACCGCGGACAACTAAATCTTAAGAAATTAATAGAAGCATATCACCGTACCAAAAATTACACTCCACAAATATTCTCATCATTATTGTCTGCTCGCGCACTCGGGACATTCATAGGAACGCTCAGTCTCCCGGGACCGTAAACAGCAGGCAGCTTCCGGCATCCGACGCAGTTCGATACGTAATAAGCCTTCCACATGACGCGGAGTATTTTAACAGCGGCACATGCCACTGCGAAAAAAACGCTGGAAATATTGTGTTCGAACTTCGCTGGCGAGTTCTGAGGGAATCGATGAAGAGAAAGCATTAATGTTTCCGTGAGAACAGTCCTCGCTGGTTTAGACAACGAAAGGAAATCCTTATCGACCGAGTTCTGGTGCACCGAACACCACGTAAATGTGACGAGGAAACTGCTGGAATGCGTACGGCAGATCACTTTTCAAAAACGTCACATACCAATTGATCGTTCATTGAGCAAGTAGCCAAAACCAAAACCGCTTGTTTAAACAGCTTTGAGTGACGGCATTGCACTTGAATTTCAATTTAGTATACAATGATACTGTGAAGAACAATTTTAAGCTGCATAGTGACCGATCACAAAATGTCATATGTAAAAACGTATTTCCTCAAGGATAAATAAGGGATTCACCAAAGTTTAGAAAATCAATTAAGAACATGGAGGACATGCAAAAAATCAAATAATATATTAACAGGCACGTACTGTATATTAAGTAAATTTGATGAGGGAGGTTGCTTATGAATTTGGTCTAAATTAAAATTCTGATAGTTCGGGCATTGAGCGGATGACTCACAGTCTACAGTAGTGAGGCTCTTAAAAACAAACTCCAAGCAGGAAATCACTTCGAACGTTATACCTTTAAAAGTTTTAGAACAAACAATAAATAACGAACTGAATACAACTGGAACAGCAACAAACAACCATTGAAAAGCATTGCACAAGTTCTGAATGCAGAGGAATACTTTTTTCTTAGACAATCGAGGGTTTGTGTTTCACAATTGGATCCTGGGAATCATTGCCAAAAGCTCATAAAGGAAATACAAATTGTTTTCAACCAACGCGAATAAATACGTACAAAAATTAAGCAATGCAGGATTAGTAGGCGCACGTAAGATACCTATCCCTTGAAATGTAAAAATATGGGATCAACACAAGAGATAGACGGAATTTTGGAAGCTCGCTGAGAGAGTTTATCAAATGGAAGCGATGCGGCGAGGATGAGAGCGGGACCCGAGGCGCGGTCGATATAATGGCGTAGGGCCGGGGGTCGATAGAGGCACCTATCGTCTGGCCGTAAACTAGGGCTTATCGATGGCCCCACGCTGCCTAATGAGACGCACCTATACTTAACCTAATTACGGCTGACCTCACATCGCAACGAGACCGTGCAACGGAATGATCCTTACAATCTATTGCTGAAAAAGATCACTGCCGTATTTGTTTCACAGTCGATAGTAGTTATTGGTGGCGCTCAGTGTTGGACAATGCCAGACAGTAATTAAAAACGGCGCGCTTGTGAAGCGGAATGTACCACACGCAAGAGAAGTTTTACGTCTAGACGAGTTGCAACACGGGCATACTTCAGAGTACGACAAGCATTTTAACGACACATATGTACATCCATCCATGATATTAGGAAATCGTTGACTCATCTTAAAACGTGTAGGTCTATTTTGGGATAAATTCGTGTAACACAAATAAATGACCAACATTAATGTGTTTGTAGCATCATTCTTTATTTCCATTTGTAAACCGACCATTGTAACTATATCCACCTACTCATGGACCTATTGCAGCTATACTTCACAATTTAACGAAAAAAATCGTTAATTACCATAATAGACTTCAGTTTAGTGCAGATAAAGCGAGCGAAACAAAAAATCCACAACTTCATTTGCTGTCTGAGGTATTGTCTACCGAAAAAAATAATCAGTCCAACTTTCGAACGCCTTGGAGGGACTTGTTTCAGATAGGCGTTTCCCGTTTTATTGCCTTGAAGCGAGAAAAAATGGGGCGTAATACAGCCAGAAGAGCAGCGCGAGATATCAACGCAACGAGGATGCTTATGCGAGCCCCGCGAACACCAAGAAATGGTAAGTAGATCTCACACTTCGGCTTACGAACGCAACGAACGTAGAAATTACTAGGGCAAAGTTACAAACCTTCCTGTAGGAAACTTGCCCAAAATGAGAATAATCAGAATTCGAAAATGTTTCACAGACTTTAAATTTAGATTATAGATCGCTGATTTATATTTTCGTACTACTAAATTTAGAGCGCTGAATTTTGTCTTACGTTATTACTGAATTAGAGAGTGCATGGACAGCGACAATCAAGCCAGCAAGATAATCAAAGATCTGTAAGTGTTTATATAGATAGGGGGAAAATTTTACACCTTGCCTATAGTAATAATTTGGAGCAAAATTTACAAATTTCAAGATGGACTGTGGATGAAATACATAAATGAATGAGCTGACCCAATGAATCGAAGGTGTGGTCTGGTACACACGCTTTTAGAAAGCTTTGCTACTCTTGTTGGGTTACTCGCATACTCAGTAGCGTGGCTGTCGATGAAAGGTAGTTAGCACTCTGCTATCAGCATCAGGGAAAACTCTACACCTTTTTAGTAATAAGAGGAATGATTAACTTTTTTTTTTAGCTGCACACAATTCAAGTTTTTCACATATATTCATGCGAGACTCCCTTTTTTCACACAAATCATAAATTCCACACGCTGTGTCGCGGATCCGGTCTTTCGCAAACGTTCATTTTCCCAGCATATTTCCCATCGTCAAAGGCAATTTCTAACACAATTTTTTGATTGGCTTCGTAATATTTTGCTATCTTAAAAGGCATCATTTCGAATTAATTGCTGGGCTAAACCTTTAGTTATATAAACAACCTGACCCAAAGAGTCAGTGGTCTGGTATAGCGCAAACTTTCAACAAGGCGAAAATTTCAATACCTTAGCCTGAAGATGGCCTCCCAACTCGGGATCATACTATGCGTGCTGAAGACTTCACTAGAGAAGCGGGTAGAGAAGCAGCAGCAGCAAGTCGTCCGGCAGGCGGCGCGATATTGACCATACCCTGTTTACGCTATACGCTGTATTGATCGGTACGCTCTTCATATTTGTTAGCACGTTGAACACAAATATTGATGTAGTAAGAGGCCACACTTCATATGTCGCGCCAGCCGGCATCCACAACGTAGCATGTGACATCGGAAAGCTATATATAAGTTTATTTTAAACCCCAATGCGTCGAAACTATAACTAAAAGCGTACTCTTCACTCAGTACATCCCACTGATTTGCTCATTGAGAAAATGTTAACTTTTAATTGAGATTTTGTTCGATTTCCAATAAGTCTCAACTTCAACACATTAGCTCAGTGTTGCCACCCGCATTGTCAAAAAAGGGAATAAAGCTTTTTTTGAAAATGACCATTCGGTATGTTATATTTCCAGGTTCTCTTTCCCTCCACTTGAACGTTTCTTCATCACCGTGGAGATTGATTAATTGATTATAAGAAAGTTTTTCACCGTGGAGTATAAATGTGAAAAACAAAACGACAAAATAGTTAAAAAACAGCAAAAGAGATTTTTAATAAAAATTACGTCGTGCTTGAGAATTGGCTACTCAAAAGTTCAACGATTGGTAACAGCCACCAAAAATGAACTTAGGAACCTGCAAGCATGTTCGCAAAGAAAGGCCACTCAAATTATTGCCATATCTGTAATTATTACAGTGTTCTTCTTTCGCCATTTCACGATATCCGGGAGTAAACTAATTATTGTTTGTAGATTATTTAGTCGAAGACTTCTGACCTAAACCAAAGGTGATCTTAAGAGAACGAAGGGAAGGGACAATTTAGTATGGACTACAAAAAACGGGGAATAAGTGCACAAAGTGTATTACTGCACAAGATACCCTGCACATCAAACCAGTGCATTAGGAAGAAAGAAGAAAAGTCAATGAAGAGAAAACGAAGAAGACTAGAAAACTAAGCAAAAGGCACTAAGGATAAAAGGCACTAAGGATAAAAGGCCCTAAGGCCCCATATAGAGCTGAAGTGACCTAACGGTCTCTCTCTGGGGCACCACTCCCCACGGTGTAGGATAGACAAACAACAGCTACAAAACTTATCGCCCATCCTATGCCTCCTGACGGGGTAAATCCATCCCCTACAATGTCAGCATTCAGCAATGTTCAGTAGAAAGAAATTCCCGCGCGTGGCATCGCGGACAGACGAGCGCCAAATGAAAGATGTCACTAGGACTATACTGAAATAATTATCCAAGACAATGAGTAAATCGCCTGGCGTGCAGAGATAACCTGCAATTCAGAGAACCGAGATAAAAAATATATTTTCAGGCAGCACACATAGAACTACTTTAAAGAGAAAATTAAATCAAATGTGAAGAGTTTAATAAAACATAATCCAATGAATTCATAGAAACTATTACAGAATTAACGTTTCACACTCCGAACTAAATAGCTGTGGCAAGCACAATTTTTCCACGGTGACGCTTAATCGACTGATATAAGAAATTGAAAGAAAATTTCTTCGATATCGAATATACGTACTATTTTGATACTTACATTTTCTTAGAATTAAAAGGGCGATTTTTTGGAAATCTAATACGCAAGATAAAAAGAAGAACCAATATAAAAGGGAACATTCTTTTAATAACAAACGTTTCGGAATCTCCGATTCCATCAACAGTGCTGTTTTTTTCTGTTTTACAGCACTGATGATGGAATCGGAGGTTCCGAAACGTTTGTTATTAAAAGAATGTTCCCTTTTATATTGATTCTTCTTTTGATCTTACATTTTCTTATGGTATAAATTGTACAGTACGTAAATAAAAGTTGGATAGGTTACTTGTCTTCCTCTAATACGCGTATATGGGTATTCACACATACCTGCATGGCGTACGACCTGAAATGAGCAACTTGTGATATAATACTCGAACATTTAGGGTTTAACCTTAGATGCTCGCTAAGCGAAAAAATTGGATTAAACTTCCCAAAATTAATTTTAAATTGCTTTATCTCGATCATCGAGAAAAGTAAACAGCGAAGAGGCAGGATCTGCATCACAAAGGAAGAAACAACTTGAAGAAACGACCAATAAGTAAACCGTGCAAAGGTCGAAATGCCCGGTAAGACAGTCTTCCACAGGAGCAAAGGTAACGAGTAAAAATTAATATTACGGCTAACAATTCGACATACACGTGACCAAGGAGGTTTAATGGGTATACCCAACTTCCTTGCACGTGACTTCTGCAAACACGTCTTCTGCTGTGAGTAGTTGAACATTTCATCGGTTACCACGTACACGTAGAATACATACTCGACCCTCAAACCCTCCATTTCATTGTCATATTTATGCTCTACTGAAGCAGAGAAATTTTGTCTACAGCGGAGCGGTAACTCCTAGAGGAATACTAAAATATAAGCCTTTCCAGAATACTCACATCTCATTTCAACGATTGAGAATGCTAGGTGAATAAATGAGAGGTTGACTGAAACTACCTTGGAAAAAGGAGTTACGTCAACGGATGAAGAATAAGTCGGAGCATATACAGCACACGGAAGAAGTCACCATTCACAGGAATATTTCATAGGAATGAAGAGTGCAAGGCCTCAGTTAGAGCGCAAAACTGAGATTGGGCACACACGTATGTTATTGCAAATCGTATCACACGAGCACTCACTTTCGACAAGAAGAGACGAGCTAAAATAAATGGCTCATTTAACGTTAGTTAGGAAAAAAAAGAGTTTCATTATTGAGGCAAGAAGACGCGACACAGGACAGATGTAGATAGCAAGTTGTACGATAAGACAGTATATATAATTGGTCATGGATTTTATTCCGTGAATGAGAAAAGGTATATGCGACTTAAGGACATGATCAAGTTAAAGGTACGAGAAAGCATGCTGAGAGGAATACCCAAGTACAGGAACAGTCATTATAGCGCTGGTACAAATTCTAAAGAGAAACAAGACAGGGTCGTATTTAAACGAGACAAAACAGAATTATAGACCACGAATCATTTGACTAAACTTCATTTGAAGCTGGTCTCGTTAGTTATCTCAAACACAGAAGAATGGGTTGCTGGAGACAGCACAAGGACTAAGACGTTGCAAAGATAACTCCAAGGGCATTGTCCCACCCTTTACCCAAAAAACGAATTAGCTGACTCAAAAATGCCAATATTGTTTCACTGAACCACTGCATTCGAGTTGGTGTGAATATTCTAACTGAAGCTTTCTGCAGTCACCACACTAAACAAGCGACTTCTAAAAATCAAGGAGCAATTTAGTGAGATGAGATCATTCTTCGTTACGCCCAAGATTCTTCGAGAAAGGAAATGACAGCTCGAATATTAAAATAATGGTTTCCTCACGTAGAAAACCCCTTCAACGTGAAGTGAATTTGAGACGAACACCAAAATTGCAGAGTTATACATTTTGTGAGGTATTTTGTGAAGCGTCATTGGAGCAAGACCTACTAGTGAAACGCAGTCACCTTCAGTATCATGGTATACTATCAGAATAACGGTTTGAAAAAGATTTGCAATAATTCATGTACAGCACTTTTCGCACCAACATTCTCAAACTAATTATCATGTGCGCGCACAGTGTGAACAAGCATTTTTTAACACCTTCTTTGAATAATAATAAAAAATAGCTAAAGCTTGCGCTTCTACGACAATGAAAGATTTCAGGTGCACAGCTAAGTAGAATGAAAAACAATCCGAATTTATCACCCAATGTGAAAAAAGTTAGACGATTATGAACGCATGTACTATGATTATACTTTCAAACAGACATGCTTATAATCTATATTGACATGAGAAATAAATTCCCACTCTTCATAATATTTTTGATTCGTTAAAACTTCTACATGAAAGAAAAAAATTACAAAATAAAATAGAAAATGTAGAAAATTATGCCAACAACTTTTCCTACATGTATCAAAAAACGGATCCTTCAAGAACAACGCAGTTTACAACGACTATCTAACACAAATTTACATTTCATAATTAAGAAATTAAAATAATCTGAATTCACACTCATGCGTTTATTACCTTAAACTTAAATTAAACTAAACTTCCATTCATACACAACAAATCGGCATTCCTTCCAATTACATCACGGCTTATAGTACTTCTGAACACAAGCGCACGGCTACGGTGACAACTGCGACACCACTCGGCCGCGGCAGCGCTCACGACGAGAGAGCGGTGCATCATAGCGCACTCGAGTCCGGAAGCGAACATGTCACTCCTGCGGAGTTACGCGGCATGCAAATGCTACGCTAGGGACGGAACTAATGAGACACAGAGACCTTAATGGAAGCAAAAAAGTGACAGCTGTCAAAGCTCTTTTGCCGAAGTGTCACTCACGAGTGCACTGTCATATTCGTCACACTCACGCGGCCGCGTAAGGAGATTTAGGCTCCACAATGAGGCAGAAAGTACGACAACGGTGCGACAAGAACAGTGGGGCATTGGGAGCAGAACGCCGAGAACACAGAGCCGTTCATAGCGCAGATTAGGCGTCGAGTGAGCAGGAACCCAAGAAACTAAATGAAATGACGTTTGGTCGCACGTTCTTTCCCAAATGATCAAATTGAGCACGAATCTACACGCACGATTTTGATGCATTTGATGAACTCGTAAACGAAAGTAAAGCGCCACTGGATACGGTTAGTATCAACTAAGGAATCGGCGCGTTTCATTTCCAGCTATTACTTGTGGCTTCACGCATGCAGATCCACTAATTAGCCACATAAGACAATATCAAGAGTGTCGTAGTATATTGGCACATACAGTTAGCATGTGAGTCACATAGCGAGAAAAATTAGCATCAGCATACTATCATCAGCAACAAATAATGGACGAAATTGTATTAATTAAATCATGCCCAAAAATTTAGTACATCTCATCATCAAAACTTCAATATTCTATTCAAACACAGAATGTACATTGTACAGCCGACATCTTGCTGATTCCCATAGGTTAAACGTCAGTGACAGCAGTAAAATAAAGTACATTCCGAAAAATGTAGCGATGTATATTTTTCCATGGGCCTAACGTTTGCCGGCATTGCTGGCAATCTTGGATTAGGACTAACAGAAATATTAATACAATGAAAAATGCTTGGTAACTCTTCAGTACGATCGATCACTTGCTAAACAACCGTAACACAGACTATCGACTCCTAATCAAATGAACTTCAACAATCAATAATTTCTATCATGCGTTTGAAAGTTTTTCAAATATCTCTTCAACGTTGACATTTTTCGCCTTTGTGACGCATTCGCCACAAAATCAATATGGACAACGGGCAAACTAGACAAAGTTCAGCTCGATAACCAGAGCGATGCATAATGTGGTATATGATAAAATAAAATGAAATAATCGTCAACGCTAACACTCGTCCAACGAAATCACACTATGATCACAAAAAGAAAGCCCAATTCAGAGGCAAATCACAGTGTCAGTTAAATCAAGTAAGCGAAGATCCCTGTAGTAAGGCAATTGATATTTGCAAGAAATTGTCATCGCATTCACGCTCCATTGCTAGACCAATTTAAAGATCGGATAAAACTATTTTATTCTGACAGTGAGCGAGATTTTAAATTAATGCAAACTTCTTCAAGAATAGCAGAAGTTGAATGCTAATCTGGAAGACAAATTTTTAACCATGATTAGTTCCTTTACGTTTGAGTACACGAACATAAAATTGATTTTTGGTCGGGTCGGAAGAATCAATAAGGATGCTCCATGTATTGACACTATGAGTTTACGTTCTCTGAAATATTAGGAAAGAGACGTCAGCATAAACTTTTTAGCCCTACATGGACGTAACTCCTCGCACGTAGCCCAAGACGAGCAGTGAACATCTCGCGCCGGAGCTCACATCTTAAGTACTCAGGCACGAACCTCCGACAAGACTGATGGTCGTAATCTTCTACAAGAAGAAACGTTCGTTTGAATGGACGATTACGAAAATTGTCCAATTAAACACCTGCCAGTATCTAAAAGATCAGAAATTAAACTTTTCGATGAACAAATATTTTTTCAACAAATTAACATTCACAGTAGCAGCATAATAGCACTTCAAAGTAAGACGAGACATTTTAAAATCAACAATTCAACTCGAACAATCGGCATAGAAAAAAAAGGGAAAATGCTGTATCTTGTTGGCATTTGAAGAAACAGAATTAGCTGACCACTGGACGTACAAGCTTCAAGAAAGATACAAAAATAATCACTAAATTTATATTGGTGCGATACTTGTTCAACATTCCCGCAAAAATGTGCTTCCTCAAACACACGCAATCACAAATTCTCAATTTATCATTTCGAAGGCCATTGAAAGCCTTTGAACGGTTAACTTATAACACTTATCTCACCAAATAATCAAGAGGAGACCATTTGATCACATAATATTCACCAATTTTCGAATACCACACTCGTTGTTCGACAGTCATTCACAAGAGCATGTTACTTACACACAATAGCTCTGATAGGGAGGAACTTGAGCGACCTTGAAGACGAGATCGCTACTGGAAACACAGGTTCTCACCGCGAAGCGATCCCTTAAGGAGATCATTTGCCAAAATAGCAGTGACGCGCTTCCCTGCAACAGCTGCTGAGCCAGCAGTAACAAAACAGGACTCACATGCTTCGATTTGACTCATATTACACACACTTCGTTGTAGTGAAACCCCAAAACCCTCAACTTCCTAATTCAAATAATGAAAAATGGTACTTGAACTACTTTAAAAAATTCCTGAACGAATGTAGTAGCTTAGAAGCATTGAATTGTCTGATGTTGCAAGCCGACTTTGTAGTCGAATGAACAATTGCCTCAAATAACGAGTTTCTATTAAAACTTTTCCAAAAGGGACCGCGGTCATTTCTCCAAGCGCTGCAACACCGCACCTCACAGCTGCACACCAGACTGTAGTAAGCCAGTGATCAGGATATCAGAAAGAGTCTTATTCTATCCTAGCCTACTTCTCGTTCCTAGTTTCCGGTGCAATCCAGTATAAAAAAGAAATGACATATTTGAAAAACTTATTTCATTCTCCAATAACAGTCCGATATTCATGTCTTGAGCCTCTCTTAGAGCAGAATGAAGTGACCAGCAAGAGAAGCAAATGGGCAGCAGGAGATGCAACATCACGAGCGCAGGGGACCGCCACGAGGCGCAGGTGTTGCAGCCTCATGACGCGCTGCCGTCACACCGCACAGCTGTCCGTCCTGTGCTGCACAGACCTGCCGTCACCGCTCGCCCACCTACTTCTAACGCTCACTTCAGCTTTGTAGCTTCAGTAGAGCTATTGCTACATCGATTGAACGGACTGCTTTATTTCTTTTATTTCAGGGATTTTAATACAAAAAAATTCTCTTCGCAAAGAAATGTAGCCTAAGTGCCATTGCACGTTTTTGAAATTTCTACGGTTTTGAATAACATCTGCGTAAAATAATGCTCTGTGACGTACAAGAATATCTTGGGAGAGTTGACTGGCTCTGATGCTGTCTTATTCGGAACCAAACTCTTTTTAAAATTAAAAACGATTCCACTTTTCTGTGAGAGCGAGGATTTTATATCATCTCAGTGAATCAATGAATTGTTTTTCACATATACGACTAAAACTTACAAGAAAGTTTACGAGAACCACATCAAGTTATGTTAAGTTTATCAAACACCAGAATGAAGAAACAGTATGGAGGCCAGGCACCCGCTGTCGACGCCCCTCCAGTGCGCTACGTGCGGAGGTGCGGAGCAAATCTCAGACCCTAACATGCATTCCGAGTCCAAAAAAAGGACCAAGAGCAAAACGATCTTGCTCCTGCCTCACACCTGGCAAGAGAGCAAGAACTGATAGGAAGGCGAAGTAAGGCATCGGCAGTGAGGCAGATATGCATCATTCATACTGTGAGAACAGAAATGAATCATTCATCAAATTAGAATATCTGAAAACCGTCTGTTGCACACCAGCAACGAAGTAAACCTCATATACAATGCAACAGCAAATCAAAATACACGTTGCCCACTCGGATTGCTGCGGCGAATACTGTGGATGGAATATCACATATTGAAATCACATGAGAAACTTACCGAAATAGGATAATAAATTGTCTCTACAGTTGCGAGAGCACAGGATAGCCCCACTAGAACATTCATACAATCGATGCACCTTATCTACAATATTGCAGCAGGAGACAAGCAAAGCAAACGTACCACTGATACTCTGAAACTATTTTCGATATTTCTTTGTCTATTAATAACGTTTATCGAGTGTGTGAATATAATAATATAACATAATCGAGTGTGTGAAGACCAATGAAAAATTGTAGTTGCATGTAACAGGAGATTTCTTGAATGAATTTGGACGATTGCGAGCAGTCCGATAGCGAGTTTTCAAGAAAAATATCAGAATATAAGTTAAGAGTCTCCTATGTTCAGTTCGCATAGTACATCGTTAAAGGTATGGGGAATCTATGCACAAAATGCGTACCCATACCATACAGATAGAAACAGCAAGACTGAAGGAATTTTGTGCAATACGATAAAAGTTGAAGAAGCAACTAATAGGTGCTCTAAGATGGTTTGTAAAAAAACACAACACCTATGTTATTTCAACATCAAAAATGCCTACCTAACCTTCAGCTCAGCCCCCTATTAGCGCTTCCTCTCATAAATGAGATAGTTGTATCCCTCAGAGGTGATTTACAAAATAGACAGTACAAAATTTGATTTACCAAATAGACACAGTACAAAATTTGATTTACCAAATAGACACAGTACAAAATTGAGGACATAAATGCTGAGTTAATTGTTCAAGTGAATTCGGAGGAAATAAATTCAACCCTGATACTAATTTCGAGGATGAATTTAAAACACTTGCACCGATACAATGGTGGGATAAATCAAGCTCTAATGAAAAGGTAGTCCCGCATAAACAAATTATCCCCAAAAGCAAAGTTATGAGAAGTTCACGTCTTCGCAAAAAGAACCTCAAATCCCGTCACTTCCTACATTTGTAATAAAAAAGGCCTATAACTGACGTCGATACAACAAACAAGTTTAACCACATAAAGTATATTTATAGGCTTTCTAGCTTCAGAATTTCAAGAAAATTAATTGTGCATTTTCAAGTATCATAAAACTGCCATTTCATCCGTTTATTGTTACCTACCAATACTTTCAAATATAATGTTCGACAACATTTTTAGCTCCACTAAATCGACCATTAAAGAAAATTCTCCCAACATAATTCAAAAGCTCTAATAATTTCATTTGTAATTAAAATTATGAAGTTGCAGCGTCCCAGTTCAACGTCCCGTCCCAGTTGGCGTCGTGTAACGCTGGCTGCAATGCGTAACCATATCTAGAATGGATAAAATTATAGAATAATAGATACAATTATCAAACATGATCGCAGACATTGAACGCCGATTTTCGTTCAAGAGATGACAATTCCCTCGTTCCACTGACGATAACAGACACCACCAAGACCCTTCTCCTCCTTGACGAAGCTCAGTATGCGTATAACCTCACCCTCATGCAGCGCTTGCACTTCAAGATACGGTTAAGGATAATCCTCTTCAGTTCCTAGCAACACTATGAACGTAGCATAACAATGAAAATTCAAGTAAGACTCGAATTGACCATTGCTGTTCACAATGAAGATAAGTCAACTGCGCTCTTTATCTTCTGTCAGGTCCTTGACAGTCTCTTAATGCAAACGAGGCAGCCATCAATGCACTTGTATGCCTTCATGCAAGCGCTGCATCTTATACAGGCCTCGCATCAGAGTAGTCATCGGAGCTGCCAAGGATGGAAAAATTAACGCGGCAGAAGTTTTGCAGCTCTATCTACAGAGCTTCCAAATGAATAAGGAAAAAGTTGTGCAAAAACAGGAAATACCACTTTCATTTTCCTTATGCGTCATTGTTAACTATACGATAAATCAAAGGAAGATGTCTAACAGCTTAAAGACCATACAAAAAATAAAAACTTCAGTCACACAATTGATTGATGAGTTCAATACAGCCTCCCATGCCACAACAAAGATGTTCGAAGAGAGGCAAGATGGAGGCACCATTTAGTATGGAGTAAAGGAAACGCAGAATCTATGCAGATGTGTTCCCACACAGGATCCCCTGAGCATAGAAACAGTAAATGGAGAAGGAAGACCAGAAAACAAGATAAAAGATGAAGAAAATCAGAGGTGCTGAAAAACAGGACAGTAGTGAACAGAATCAAGATGGTCGTAAACAAAACCAAAAACGCATTTTTTTTCAATAAAAACAATGCCTCTTCAACTCTCAGCTCGGGACCTCACATTTTCCCCTGAGAGTGCCAATTCCGATGGAAATAATAGTTTTATCCCCCTATGATGAACTTCAGTCACATTGTCCACACCTCTTTAGAGAAGACACGCTAGTCTCGACGAAGGAAGGACACACCCGCATGAGAAGAGAAGTTTCCAGCCGACATGAGCTAGCTATTTGCATTGCTTCTCATCGTTGTCTCTACCACGGTCGATAAATAAATATCACAAAAATTTCTGTGTTATCAATTTTATTAACAAAATATTTAATGCGAATAATATTTCTTCATTGTTTGCCTTGAGAGTGAACCATTACGCTACTAATTATACGATTATAATTAAACACGTATCATTATTTAGATAACGCGTACGGAAAGCAAAATATCTGACCCATTCAATCTATTTCTACTAATCTAGACCAAACGTAAACTATTGAGTTCGCGTTGGGGAGCCGTTAGATATCCATCTTTTTTTGCTCCAAACTAATGAACGAAAGGCTGTACGGTATGTACTCGTAAAAGGTAATTTCCCGTCAGCCATCGACGCGCACAGGTATCCATATTACGAACTGCAAGAACAATTTGACAGTAACTCGTTCAATCCCAGACAAAGCTCGAGTGAAGTTTATGTATTTAAAAGTTTCTCCTTTGATTAACGAACGTAACTTTAAATCATCTAGCTATCTCTAACAAATAGCGAGATCTCAATTTTGCACCGAGAGATACAAACCAGTTCATCTTGTTAACAAGTTCACTAAAATAATTAAAATAAAAAGGTTAGCTTTAGGTTTTAATTTAGCCGAAGCCTCTTTAACAATTAAAGTCTTCCCAAGAGAGGACGGAGGAAGGCATCATTTAGCATGAATTAGGTGAACGGGGTATCTATGCACAAGGTGTGTGCCCACACCGTGAACTTGGATACAGCAAAACTGAAAGTTTTTAAACACGGAGGCGCAGAAAAAAGGACAGCGTTGAACCGAAATTAAATAGTTCATAACAAAACAAAAAACTACAATATTTAAACAAAAGGATAGCCTATCTAACTTTCAACTGGGGACCTAACATACGCTTTCTAAGAGCGTGAATTACAATCGATGAAATAATTGCAGCTTCTTGAGGGGCTGAAATCAAAAGAAGCATAGCTGAGTCATTACTGGGTCAAGTAACAGATTTTCACAAATGTGCAAGCACGATGGGCGAACATTTTTCGCGCAGCTCAGGCGTGAGGCAGCAAACAACCATACTCCCCAGAACTCAAATGGTCTGGATGCGTCGCACAGCTGCATGAGACCACCTACCCTGGACATCGTAGACTGAAGCGACTTGAGACAGAAGCTCAGTCGTGATGCTACTGACAGGTAGACCATCACAGTACATTGTTTAATGAGCTGTTCTTCCAGTACTGGATACGTTTCTATACGCCTGCTGATTCTTCGAAAGAACATCGGTGAATTGTAAACAACTAAGTTTACCCATCAAGGATTTAAAATTAACAAAACTTACTATGGGGAATTTTATGATGTAACTCATTATACCCACAGAAAAAACCTTCTGATGATAAAATATATAGCTTTTGTATTTAGGCCCTTTGAGTGCGTCATTATATCCTTTACGCACACGTAATTTCAACCAGTAAGCGTGACTTGGCATATATACGCTTCAGAATTTAAAACCCTAAATAAGACTGATATACCTTTCATCAAATTTCAGTTAGTACCCGACACAGAAGCGAAAATGGAAAGATTCAAAATCAAAACTGTGATTGAGAAAAAACTCAACAGGCTGAGCCGAAAGCCAAACCGTCCCTCCTATATTTCAAAAACACCCAAGAAATACCCATCACTTTACTTTTATCAATGTTTGGTCGGAACGATTCTAAATAAAACTGAACAGAATTTTTATCCAAATAAATTTTAAATGGTGAATACGAGTGAGAAAATATAAAAAATTAAGTAACATTCGATTGATACATGACGTTGCCACAAAACGGTAAAATCATAAAAATAAGCAGTGATGAAATACAAAAACGTAACAAGTTCATCAATAAGAACATGAATAGAAAGTTTTGAAACGTCTTCGTAAATTCAGAAAATGCGATTTTTAAAAACTTCACAAACTTGATGTATAGCCAGTATCACACTTAGAATTAAAATCAGAGGAGTTACTCTTAAAGCTTAAATTAGAATTTCAAAAGGACTTTATTTCAAAGCAATTTATTTTGGGGGAAAACAAGCCAATAAGCAGTCTCAACTCCATAATATTGAGAAAAATTATCAGTCAAAATTCGATAATGATTTTTAGCAGATTTATTCACGCTATTAACGTTAATAAACACTCAATAGAGTCGATAACTCAACGCAATTCAATGATCTTAGAAGGAAACGCATGAATGTGGCATTAGTAAGCAACACAGACAATCAATGCGCGTCGAGTATACCCACCGCCACAGCAGGCAGTAATTCAATTCACTATCTAAAATGGATAAGTTCAACCATTCTTAGCGCTGGAGTAATACAGAGAAAAACGCAAGGTTTTGACATCTGGACTTACTATTGGAACAAAAAACTTGCCTGGTCTTCATTTTAGTGCCCCAATAAAGAGATAAATTGTGGTGTAAGAACCCTCCGCACTGGTGACGCATCAAAAGCGACACTTACGACACCCAGAATTTTCCATGGTCTCACGAGGGAACAATTAAATGAAAATTGTACACCACATATGAAGGAGTAAAAAATGACGCAATCTTTGAGGAATACTTTGTGTTTAGGCACAAGAAAAATTTATGATTAACTGTAAAGCAAACACTCTTATCGAAATATCGCAAAAATTATCGCTAAGCGTAAGCGAACAGATTACGAGTATCGCTGAAGAAAATGTAAAACACTCAACGAATGTAAAATGTAAAACTATCAGATAAGAATTGCAGATAAATTAAACCAAACATATGATAAATATTGACTTTCGTGTTATATCATGTGGGCAGACACATTTACGTTCAATACATGTATTTGTCAAGAAGAAAGACAAATTGGTGCAGAAATGTTCAGAATATGAATTAGTTTATTCAAACTACGCCACTACTTTCGAGATGCGGCGTTCATAACCCTCCTCTAATTAAGAAGGCTAAAGTGGTGCATAACAAGAGCAGCGCGCCCAGCACAGCAGCAGAACACGGACCGCCACTCCGCCAGCGAGACTTGCGGCCTCGTCGCAGTGTGGGCCAGCCAAGGCTGGAAACTCTAAATTCTACGAGTTTCCCTCGACCAAAGCAAAAGGAACCAAAAGTACTGCAATTATAATAAAAACTGTGCTCCTCTCCTGAAAGAGAGCAAAGATGCGACGAGACGCCATAGTTATCGCGGTTTTTCAGTATTAAAACGACCGCAGTCGCTGAGAAAAGGATCCCTTGCTCCAAAAAAATTTTCTTGGAGTCAAATATACGATGATCTAAAGTACACTCGGCATCCTGGACTCAATTCTACTCACTGGACGAAGAGTTTCGGATCACAAGAGGGGAAAAGTATTCTTTTACTTCAACAGGGAAGAAGAAAAACTTCGCAGCAACAAAACAACACTCGTAATGCCAGATTTTAGCACACTATTCGCCAGTAATTTAATTGTATTTTAAACTGAATGTTTCCTATATTCGTACGTTAAGGTTAAAATACTAAAAAGTAAAAACAATTATTGATAACAGATTTGATTAGATTATTAGTTAGTTTAAGCCTCCCTATCCGCAACAAAGGCGATCCAAAGAGAGGAAGGATGAAGGCACCATTTAGTATGGAGTTTAGGGAACGCGGAATCCACGCAGAAAGGGCATAGAAACAGTAAGATAAGAAAGAAGTTCATGAAACAAGATCAAAGTTGAAGAAGAAAGTAGTAGGTGTTGAAAAAACAGGACAGAAGTGAACCGAAAAAAAGTTGGTCCGTAACAAAACAAAAACCTATGTTATTTTAACAAAAAGAAAGCCTACCAAACCTTTAGCTCGGGCCCTCACATTGCCCCCCTGGGAGCGCTAATTCCCATAGATACAATAATTGTATCCCCCTGAGGGGATTATTGATAACAAAGCAGACAGTTTTTATATCGTGCCACAATTAAAGATCTCCCACATTTCCAGCGGGAAAGAGCTTTCGCGTAGTTGTTACAATGCCATATTTTTTAGCTAACTAAGCGTGGCGCTGAACGCCTTTCTGATACAAAAAAGGTAGGATGCGAACAAGGTAAACAGCGACTCAAACTGCACATAAGTTTCCAGATTTTTTTACAAAAAAATTCCAAATATAAGGTAAACTATATAATTGAAAGAATGATTAAACATACGGGGACTAGTTTTCTAAGGACGTCAATGAGTACAAAAAAAAAGATGAACCAAAATCAACACGTGTTACTGAGCCACATGAAAGCTAACTAATAAAAAATTAACTATAATTGAAGACAAACCGAATGACTGATACTATCCTGATTATAAAAGCATTTAGTAGAAAATAACATTCAAACTATGACGTAAAAAGATAAGCAACATACCAACTGCACTCAACACAAATATTCCAAAGTAATCCACTTCACTCGCGCTTGATGTCGGCTGCACGATGCGGCTGTCCTGATAGTAATAAAAAATCCCGAAAAGGAAATAGCAAACCTTTTTCATTATAACACTAAACCCACGTCAGGCTTCGATCTAGTGCATTGCTCGCCCCGAGATTCACGGCAGATATTTATTAGCATAACATCACTGCATAAAACGACGATACATCAATGCAACATAAGGCCATCATCACAGAACACCCACCGCTTCTAAAGAAAGCCCAGGAATATCTTAAAAATTTATAATTAGGATTCTAATTTCAGGCACATATAAAGACTCCTAACGCAAAGCAACTTGGGTGTAAGTCATCCACAACACACCTTCCTCCATAGAAGTGAAAAATATCTCACAGTACCCCAGCATTCCGTGAGATATCCTAGCACACATGTAGCTCACTCTCCATCCTGAGTGTCGAGTTAGGAAAAAAAGTACTATTTTATAAATTATAAAACGATTTCACTAAACCAAAAATTACGTTTCGACAAAAACAGGAACCCATGGTTCATTCCATTTTCATAAAATGAAAACAACTCTTGTCCGTTAATTAATGATTTCTCACAAAACTGGTTGCAGAATCAATTTTCCGAAACCCATAAAAACGCATTTTAGGGCTGCTTGTTCAAGCAAGATAAATTCATTACAGGACTCATTTCCTCCAATATTTATTAGCCCGTTAGTAGCTGGCTTTCTGCTCTGAGACTTAACGAAAGCTCAGCTCTTCAAATTTCGGATAAACAAGACTCAGCACCGTTTCAAAGGCAAAAAAAAAGCTTGCATCGAACAAGACCACGCCCAATGAGCCAATAACTCAGTGCAAAAACCATGATTTGCATGCAAGTGGTTTTGATTAGCATTTTCTGAAGGGCCCGAGCCCGGTCCACTGAGCATCAACAGAACACAGGATCAGCTGTGACAGGGAGACAGCCGGTGTGGGGATAGCGGGTGTGGACAGCCGTTGCGAGGATAGACGATGCAGACAGCCGCTGCGGGGATAGCCGATGCAGACAGCCGTTGCGGGGATAGCCGATGCAGACAGCCGCTGCGGGGATAGCCGATGCAGACAGCCGCTGCGGGGATTGCCGATGCAGACAGCCGCTGCGGGGATTGCCGATGCAGACAGCCGCTGCGGTGATAGCCGATGCAAAAAGCCGCTGCGGGGATAGCCGATGCAAAAAGCCGCTGCTGGGATAGCCGATGCAAAAAGCCGCTGCGGGGATAACCGATGCAGACAGCCAGCGCAGATGGCCAATGTGGGACAGCCGATGCCTTGCGTAGGGCAGCCCTAACCCACCATCACCACACGCAACGCAGCGTGTTCTAGCAATCCTCTACTCCGCTCACGCCAAAAATTGGTCAAAGTCTTAAGTTCGAATTGAATAAATTCGAACAATAAAGAAACCTTTTTCTAAAACATCACCCTTGTCTATGCAAATTTTACTATAAAGACTGGAGCTCAAATCAAGCAATATGAACTTGACTTGTATTAAGTTACAAACTGCCTTCAAGTAAATAGGTGCTACTTTTGTTTGTAAAATCTCGTACATTTTATCAACACCTCATGTATTCTCTACATGACGCCATTATTTCAAAAATGTACTCAACAGCCGGGAGCACTCAGTGAAATAAAACACTCAGAGTAAATTTGATAAACCTAGAGAATCACAACGAGATTAGAGAAGATTATGTTTTAAGTTAGCTTCAGCCTTCGCGGCCAAAACAAAAGTATTCTCAAGAGAGGATAGAGAAAGGCACAACTGAGGATGAAATTTAAGGAACTGAGAATCTAGGCACATAGAAACAGTGAGATCGAAATCAATCCAAGAAACACGGGAAAAATTCAAGAAGCGAGCCGTGGGTGCTGAAAAAATTTAACAGTAAGCCGGAAAAAAAGGTCAGTAACAAAATAGAACTTCTCAAATGAGAAAACCTTCAATAAAAGGGTTGCCTACCTAACCATCAGCGCAGGACTTCACATCTTCCATCACATTCACATAGGTACAATAGTGTTCCCCTCGGAGGAGGAAGGTGCAGGGGGAGGGCGAACATGATTAGGAATCAAGAGCCAGCTATGCCGATTCAGGATTTCATTACAGCCGTAAAAATATCTTTTTATTTTTTTACTGATTTTTCAATGACAGTTGGACATAACATATTACAGAATCTGAATTTTTACCTTAAATTTCACAGGATTCTACAGCTCAATCGCTGTAATGAGTTCTTGAAAATAATAACATAATTCGTGAGGCAGACGGCAGTAAATACCTCATGGCAACGCTCAAACAATAAATTCTTTCATCTTTTGCTTTTTGTGCATGAATTTTACTCAAAAGCAGCTTCAAGGGGTAAGAAGAGAGGACTACCAGCGGCGCATAGGAGGTCAACACATAACACGGTGTTGTGTTACTCAAGTCGAGTCTTATCTTTCCAGCACTGTAGGCAAGGGCTAACTAAGAACACTCTGAAGTGTTTTTGCTTCGTGAACAATACGCGAAAGTGAGATGATGATGATACTCTGATCAGCTTACCTGCTTTGTCAGACCTGCAGTAAAAACGTACACAGATATGGGGCGAGTCGCAGCCTCAGCCAGTGAAGAGACGTGCGTTGTCTATGTAAATGAGAGATCTTAACGTCCTCCAAGATTACGAGACGGAGACAGGCGTAGTCCTGGAGAACTCATTTACTCAACACGAAAGAGATTTGAACGCTGGCCAACTCAAAATAAGGCTTTCTGCGGACAACATTTATAGGCAAGACAGTTTAAAATATTAAAAACAAAAATTTAGGTTGAAAGTCGCTTAGTGGGGAGGCTGAGTTAACGTTATCAATGCCAATAAAAAAACCATTTCAAAAAGTTATAGAATATTTTTCCATATCGAATACTAATATTCATTTTCAATTTTGTGAACATCAAAAAAATACTTTTATTGGTAATTATGTACAAAAAATTTAGTTTCAGTTTTTAGGGGTATGAAAGAAATAAAAATTAAAAGACAAAAGAGAATATTAAGAGACTCATAGTAGATCGGTTTTACGGTATCTAGAGTACTTGTGAAACATTTGCACTATTTCTTAATAACGATTACTTGGAGGAGAAAGCAATGATTAATACTCGTATTGTTTATTCACTAAAGAAAAAGATTTGCTCCCACCACTCATACGACACAATGCCTCACCACAAGTATTTCAAATCAGCACCATATTAAAAACTAGCAGGACCCGTGGAAATTCCACGGACAATATCACCGTTAATTAAGCAATTAAGTGAAAAAATTCAGTGAACATTACCTAACCTATGCTAACCTAACCTATGCCAACCTAACCTACGCCAACCTAACCTATCCTAACCTAACATTTGCTAACCTAACATATCGAACCTAACCTACATATGTTAACCTAACATGTCTAACCTAACCAAACATACCCTAACTTATCCCATCCTAACTTATCTTATCATAACCTATCCTATCATAACCTATCCTAACCTAACCGAAACTATCCTGATAAAATGTCATACATATCAATGCATGTAAAGGCCACTTTTTAAAGTTACACCAAGGAATTCGGTATCCATGATACCACAAACTCGGACGAAAGCGTACCGGACAGACTAAAGAACTAAGGATGGAACAAGCAGAATATTATACAGATTAAGAAGACCAGGATGCTGCTACAAGAGCGTATATGAAGTCCAAGACATCATAACTCCATTTTAAGTAATTTCTAAGGAACGATGTAGGAGGATGCAAATAATTCTGAATTATGAATTAGGCCTTACGACAGATAGCTTCCTGTTTTAACTTTTAAAACGATTCATTGACAACATATAGCAGGCATCTTTTGAAATCGAATAAAGGAACGAAGCAAGTACTTAAATTTATTTTAGTCCGTTTTCTCACTCCAAGTCAAACTTCACACAATACAAAAAGGCTGGCTACAGATAAAACCTCAAGCGTGCGTCATTAATTTTTTGCCTGGTTCATGTGAACCAGATATTCTGCAGAAACAATCACTCCGCTCTCACAAATGAGCAGGGTGACATAAATGAGCTCGATGTATTAAACTGGTATCTTGCGTGTTCACAGGGTACACACTCGAACAAAATTTATGATAACAGAATCTCTTGTTTGGGTTTTTATTATTTTTTGCTTTATGAACCCCGAATGCATTGGAAATGCGATCAGCACCTCATTTGAAATATATTGAGATTTATATTCGTGCACGAGCCCTCGAAACTATTCGACCTAACAATCAGCATCCTATACAAAATATATTCAGGGATATATTCCTTACAGAAGCACATTGCGGAATATATATTCTAAAACATAATGAATAATATACAGAGGAATATATTACCGTTGGTTTCTACTTTCAAAGTTGCACCTCAGTCACATCGAAGCACAAAAAATAAAAAACCTTTAATTTGAACTTGTTTTGAAAACTTGTTTCAATTTGAATATCTTATGAGTAAAACACATCGAATAATCACTAACATATACGAGTACACTCTCTGAGAACCTTACACTCGCTTTCAACACGAAGCTTTTCTAAGCTTGACCAAAGAGGCGACAGACAACAGCGGTCACCTGTCACTAAACGCAGTCGACGAGACGGAGGTAACAGCGCTGCGACCGGCGGTGTTGCCGGAGCAGCTAAATTTAAACAAAATCTTGCCCAAAATTTTCAGATGGGATAAAATATTTTCCAGCACACAACTTAGCACGGAATGTCACTAGCGTCATCCGAGATATTAAAAGTATAATACGTTAAAGTATTTTTAAAAAAAGCTCATACTACTAAGTTGTACAATGTTTCTAAAAGCTATTTTGTGAACTTTTCACGCCTGTCTTATAAGAATGCTTATACATTGAAAAGAATAACTGTAATTTGATGAGCTAGATAACCACATATAAAAAATTGTATTGTTTAGTTTTAAAAATCAAGTCCTATAATTTTTATTTCATTCGTTCAATGAAAAGTGATAAGGTGGAAGTTCTTTTGAACATACAGTTAATGAGCACATTTTTCGTACCCTAGTGTATAATAGATTAGATGTTAGTTTGAGCTTCACTAATCGCAACAAAAACTTTCCAAATAGAGGAAGGAGGAGGGCACCATTTAGCATAGACTTAGGGGAACGCAAAATTTGTGCCGAAGGTGCATAGAAATGGTGAGTAGTTTATGAAACAACAGTTACTGAAAAACAGGACCTGCGTGAACCGAAAAACGATCTGTATCAACACAAAAAAACTATTTTATTTCAACATAGAGATCGCCTGCCTACCTACCTAACCTTTAGCTCGGGACTTCGCACATTCCCCCTAGGAATGGTAAGCCTCAGATACAACAGTTGTATCCCCCTGGGAGCACAACTGCATAATAATGAACTGGACAGTACCCTTCAATCAGCAGAGAAGTTAGTCAAAACACACCTAATGCAATGTCGTACACAAGTGATAACGTTATCTAAATGTTCAGAATCCGATAAATCCTTTAGCTGAGTGAAGAGGAACGTGGAACCTAAAAAATACACTCTCCGGTGGGGTGCGCTAAAGGCGATTGTCCTAAGAGTAACTTGGGCAGTTGGTGCTTCAAATGGATATCTGCTACCCGAGCCTACATTTAGGAGGTGTGCTGAAAGCGCCTGTACTCACTAGTGTACTTTGGGGAACTAGCGCTCCTAATAAGTTACCTTAGCTACATAACCTCAGAGCCAGCAACCCTTGTTGCCAAGTCTCATGTGGGCTTGAATTTGTAGTTGGGTGGCCATAGCTTCCATTTTTTACTCCTCTGTCTCTCTCGGGACGGAAGCCGGCGTACTGAGGAACTGACCTTCCGCATGTGTGCTTGTGAATTTATTCTTAATTCCTATTTCTTCACCTTTTCGTTGCTTTGAGATTCTTACGCTTATCTGAGCCACTTAAATTTTGTGCACTTGTTGAGCCATATAAACTTATGCTTAACTGCGTTTCTCTGTGTTAATATTGAAATAAATAACTTATAATGACCAAAAAATTTACCATAAAAAACAGTTCCAATGCAAAATAAGAATAGGTTTCAATAATTCATAGTTTTATTTCGCAAGTACTGATTAGACGATTTTCCTAAACAAAAAATCATACTAGGCACAGAAATAAAGTTATTTTGACCTCATTCCTAATTCATTATAAAAAACTCGATTCAAATTCTGAATTTTTAAAAGTACAACATCAATCAGCGCAACTTCTACCGTGAGGACTCTGCGTCTACAGACTCTGCGTCTACAGACTCTGCGTCTACAGACTCTGCGTCTACAGACTCTGCGTCTACAGACTCTGCGTCTACAGACTCTGCGTCTACAGACTCTGCGTCTACAGACTCTGCGTCTACAGCCTCTGCTCGATTTTAATGCATGCTAAACACGTTAAGTGCGGGGGGGTTAAACTGAAGCCCAATATTCAACTCAAATTTTGAGTGATATGTAGAAAGAAATTTTGACAATAGCTAACATTAACTGGATTATGCCTTCATTTAACTTGCATTATGTACGTACAAAAATTGAGTCAGTGACTGCTGGTCGGTCAGCAGCATTATGAAAATCTCCTAAATGACCACCGGTGGGTCACGCCGCACTTAACGTGTTAAATTCCGGTGTAATTGTGTAAGACTCATTAAGAAACGTCGGCCATTAACAATTTTTTTTTGTTTTTGTATGAAGTTGAATGTACGTAGTTTACCAATTTGTTTTTCGATACACATATGCGACGATCGTAGTCAACGGATTTTGGGAAAAATGATAAATATATAAATGAATAAGATTAGTATAAAAGCAAACGGTAGCCATGATGTACTACAAAATATACACGAGCAGATGGACGAAAGTCCAAAATGCACCAGATGCTTTTGGTTTTTCGATACTCACGTAATGCAATCATAAACGTCCATTAAAAAATATCCAAGGGAATAAGCCCTTGAAATTTACAATAGTAGGAATGCAGAACAAATAAGTTTCATATATATTTTCAGTGAAACAGACTACTATAGAAGGGGACGTAACAAAATATAGAATTTCGTTAAAATATTGAGCACATTTTCCCCAATGTTTTTCCAAATTTAATTACAATAGAACTTTTAACACAACGATGAAAAAGTGAATTGTTACGAAAATGTCAGAAATATTAGTTTATTCATGTTAATTCGTTCAATGTTGGAGAGATTCAGAAATTACAAAGAACAGGTTCAGTAGACTTTATTACATTGGGCCTTTACTTTACTGGGCCTTTTACGAAATCAGTAAATGAAAATTAGGTAGTTGGGAATGTAAAATTAAAATATCTCCTGCATCTCAGTGCTTAATTATTCTCTAAGAAATTAGCTGCTCTGTGACAATTGTTTGTTTAATCGAAAAGTTAAGGTAAAATACGAACGCAGCAATCAATCACACAGATCAAAAAACCGGTTCGTTTACACGAGCAATTGCACTACTGCTCATAGAACTTTTTCCATTCCTTATTCACGTTCATCTCGTGCTATCCCTTGCTGTATCTCGTAAAGGTTAACAGAGGCACGGAGTACTTCACACGCCAACATTGTGCTCCATCTATATAAAAGACGAAAAAATATCCAGGACTAGGAGATTCAGTGCGTGTGAAGCACACTGGACCAAACTCAACTGCAACGTCGATCTGTGCGATTTTACTAGCTAGCTACATCACACAAATACTTCAGGCGTTCGCATACGTGAAAACGAATCCATCCAGAAAGCGGGTGAATTATTTCTATTTTGGTGTTCAAGTAATATCTTCATCTGGTACAGCAATAACCATGATCGGGGACGTCTAATATGTTAGATGAATTATGAACGTGATTCCCAACCAAAGTAAATAATAATTAAAAACTTCTATCATAATATCAATTAATTTCATTTCACATATAGGATAAACTGTCAACTTGAGATCTACGATTCGCTCGTCAAGGAAAAGTTTACCGGCCAATGAGTTCACAAAAATCACTAACAAGACTGCTAAAAAAATTCTACCTCAAAGATATGTCAACTTGATATGTCAACTATGATATGTCAACCAAGTTTCCACAGTTGCGCTTTCATCGTACTAATTCAACACTCGAAGGAAATATACGAGAGGAAATTTCAAACTAGAAGAACACCGTGCATGGCAAGGAAAAAAGTATAACGTAGGTCAACAAACGGCACAGCGTTGCGTTGCGAGCGTGCACGACAGACCTGCCAGCAACCGCTGACGGCTCCGTGAGCTGAGTTTTGGGCCCACACAATAATTGCAGGTAGCTTCCAAGGCTTATGCTCGAGGCGCAAAATAGTAACCAATATCTACTTATTCAAAACCCCTTTCAAAATTCCATTTAACAACCATTGCAGCATGACAGCAGAGAATATTATCTTTTACTAAAAAAAAACGTTTTTTGTGAAAACGAGCAATTCTAAGGCAAAACACTTCACGGAAATTCTTGAAGTTAGTAATTCAATGCAAGATCAAGATCTGATTCATATTTGTTATATGTTAGCTAAGTTAGTATCCGTAATTTATTGTCTGTTTAAGAGAGGTTAAGTTTGACAAATGGTTTACTTTCACGTTAATTTGGACAATCAACTTTATTGTTTGTAATAGGTCAGCACTTAGAAATTGATTAAGTAAATTTACCTATAATTCTTTGTTCAATCAGTATACCATTTATCTAAGTTAATGTGATCAATCAACTGTAAAAAAATCAGAAAATTAAATTGCTGCGCACAGACAGAAACTAAACAAGTAAGATCACACTTACGCTCAAGTTTTAGATTACAATCAAATGTCGAAGCGCCCGCTTCTAACTCCTGGTATTTGGCGGCTGGCATAATCGTCAAGTGCAAGCGTCATTTAAAAATATTTGCCTCTCTTCGTGAATGGTATTCAACAAAATGAAATAAGAGCACAGCCTCCAGCTGTAGCGCTTCTGCGTTCGCATGAAACACAGGCGGCACTCGCTGCATTTCCCAGGAGGGTCAGGGATGCACGAAGCGCACCCTTCCAAAGCCAAAAGACTAAATCAACACAGAAAGCAGGGTCAAAAGCAAAGGTATACTGATTTTACGGGCTGGGGTTCTTGTAAGGTCAAGTTTACTGTAAATGAAGCTTCAAGACTCTTCGAAACCGGTGACGGACCCATTATATAAGTAATTTGTGAACCAATAGTACATGTTCTCGATTTTGTCGGAATTGCGCGGAAGATGAGATGTAATAAAAATCATTAACCTTATAATAAATAGGAAATTTTCTGACAAGATGACCCCCAAATCGTAACTTATCATAAATTAGTATATAATTTTTAACTTATACTTTTGAACAAATACTCGAAATTTCCGCTTCATGACTAACATCTTAAGACACACACCCACATCCTGAGACATACCCATATCCTGACACACACACACACCCATATCCTGACACACACACACACCCATATCCTGACACACACACACACACCCATATCCTGACACACACACACACACACACACACCCTTATCCTGACACACACACCCTCATCCTGAGACACACACACACACCCTCATCCTGACACACACACCCTCATCCTAGAACTCACCTTTTCCTAGCGAACAAACTTACGTCCTTAAAAAGGATTACTTTAGTCCTGTCCGCCTCTCCTCCGGAAGATATAAAGCATCAAAGTCGACTTATAAAGACCGGATTGCACAAGTGCTTAGTTAATGAGGTGATAACCACTTTCCAGGAGGGAAGTTAAGTCAATGTTTGGAGTCAAAAATAACTAAATGACATTTTCTGAAAATTTCAGGAATGTCATGGAAGAGATTAAACGAACGAGCGTTACAAGACTAAAACATCAACTATGTTTTCTCTCTCTCAGCATTTGAAATACGAAAATATTTGCCTGAAAATATTTGTTAAGCCGAAAATTCCCTAACATAATTGAAGAATAAAATTTCACGAAATGTCAGATGAACATGTTTAATATATTTAGAATTTAACCATTATAACGAATAAATATTTTGAATAATTAACCCCACATGTCGAATGTTTGTCAACGTCTGCACCAGTTCAAGGCAATGCAGAATTCCGAACGAAACGTATTAAATTTATGTTCCTAGGAAGTTCACAACAACATTTAGCAATTTCAATTAGAATGCGAAGCACTAATTTCCCTGCAGAGATAGACTACTCACCTACTGAGACGAGCACCAACAAAATCAGTAAACGGAACTGCCGGCACATGTTGACAACGTGTTAACTTCTCGACTGTTCCTCTGGAGGTCTTCAATTAGCAGTCGCCTGGCTCACTTGATTACAAGTTTCACTGAGACAACATGTCACTTTCAACATGCCGAAATTGGGCCGACATTTTCAAATTCGCAAATCCTTCCCTCGAGTGTTCTTGTTCAATCTAATTAAGGAAGAGCCCTAACTTCGTTTTCAAGGCTTTCGATTTGACAGCACACGTTCATGGATCGATGAATAGACCTCAGTAATCTTCGAATAACGCACTCGAGAGCGAACCTTAAATCACAAATTTTTAACTAGGGATAAAATTAATAAGCAACTCGTAATCACCAATTTGAAGTAGTTAAATCATAGGCAATGCCTCCACATCATAATGTCATGTTAAGAATGTAAAATATGTCATTCATAAGTTGCGCTACGTTTCATCCCAAGTGTTGCAGATCTCGGTGACACCTGTCACTAAAGTAAATTTATCTTCAATTCCTGACACAGACCAAACCAATCTAACGAACGAATCTTAACACTTAGGCGTAACATGCTAGCTCAGTTTGTCGCTAACTCAGAATCGACACCTTGAAAATTTGGAGCCTTGGTTTCCTCTCGTGAGTAAAGTGCACGTTTCGCGAGACCGGGACGCGTACTTAGAGGCGGATAGGAGGAACTCTCACGCAACCACACTCGAACGCATCTAACTGCACACTGACAGCCGGCCAGGGCCAGGGGCGAGCAACGGTAGCGAAGCGCCTTATCACACATATTCGACAACGCTTCTGTAAATCCTCTTTCCAGTAACTTCGCGTCAAGTGAGGTCTGCTCCAAATTTCATGTCCTTACTTTTTTACTGTTCATGAATCGGTATCTTGAAAGGAATTTGAAGCTACAAATAATGAGGCAATAATGATCCTGCAATGACAGGATGCAAGCTAGGTACTCTAATGTCTGGAAGAGTTAAAATTTCCTCGAGCTTCCGAGCCACGTGCGGCCGCAGCTGCCACAGCTGCGGGTGTAATTATTCTCTCTATATCTTCGTAGTTTTTATTCCCGACTACCTGCTGAGTAGCGTAGCCCAACAGGTAATTGAAGGCTGAGGACAATCGACATGCAGAACTCGTTCAACGTCAAGGTGAAACCTTTCGTATTCTCTAAGTGCTATTAGTCAAATACATGACATGAGTCTAAATAATGATACTAGAAACCAAACTTACTTTCTTCTGATGCGATGGAAATGATCAACTCGAGCTCAGATATAAGCATCTGAAAATAACAATGTTTGAGGAAGAGCTGTGTCGGTTGTGGAACATAAATTGCGATTGTAAGATATCGCTTGCCTTTATTGGACGGGCTACGGGTGTAGTTGAAGAAGAAATGAATGCCTGAAAGAATTGCGCATTTGAGGAATCTACGATAGTAATTGCACATCATCTAAAGCTCTGCTGTGCTCACACAACAGTTATTCAAAGTACAGGATCTAGGTTGCGCAAGACTGCGAAAGTAATCTCTGAATCACTTAACCTTCATAAATGTATTTCAATTTTCATGCGAGTCAAGAATTTGTGTGAAACAGGGCTAAATGTTTCATTAGCAATCTTACATCTCCTTAATATTTGTAGATTTTCACTTAACTGGAAATAGTTATAATGAACACTATTAGGATAGTAATTTCGAAATACTTGTCTGACATCGCAGCGACCTCTGGCAAATTTTGTTCGTGTAAAAGATCGATAGCGATCGTTGAGTATTAGAAATGAAATGTATTCTACCTTGCCTGCACTGATTGCAAATATTTGTTTTTATTCAAATGTTCTGGTTCAAATTCCACAAATTACTCAAGCAATAGGGAACACAGCTTGCTGTGATATTGCGATTTCTGAGTGCAAAATAACCCATAACGACACATTTACTTCGCGCACATTTAAAAAAAGTTATCTTCATTTAGCTATTTGATCGAAGATTAATAAAAATTAAAATTACGAGTGGTAATTTTAGGTGCTTGAGGTGCTTGCATGTATGTATGATAAATCGTGAAATGCAACTCGCAGCAAGTGAACACCATTCTTAGTAAGGGTATTAATGCATTATCCTATGAATCCATCTTCATTAAAATGAAACCGAAATCATTGACGGGAACTTTCAAGCAGTTATTAAAGTCGACAATCACCTCGAAACTGTCAGTTTTCAATGGTAGGTACTGTGTTATTCTAAGAACGTCGATTTTTTCAGCAGTGCTCCTCGCTGAGCAATGCAGGGGATTTAAATAAGGCGAGTGAAACTGCCACACAGTCGGCGTCAGCTAGTTTAATCAGCAAGATTTGTAAAAATTTTCATTCATTTTGACCTCCTCCTTGGTACAAATTAGTAGCTTTTTTGGTTTCTTTGTAGCCGAGAACTTACTCGATCTTATCATGTGTATTTTTTAAGAATTTAATGCACATAATTTCTGATGAGCTACTATAGCAATTTGTCACCTCTGGCATTATTAACCATTAGTTTTCCAGCATCTCCATCGATATTATTTTTTCGCTGGTTGGATGCGCTGCCTTATTCAAAGTGCCAAAATGCATGTAATTTCTAATTTTTCTTCAAACGTGACATATACTGGGTGACCGGCAAAATGTTGAACAAACATTAATTAACACAAGGTTGGGACCGTTGAAATGAATAACATATTACTCAATAACCTTGTAATCTAAAGTGCTTCGTTGAAGAGTAACAAGGACTCGGTCACCAAGGTCTCCTGATAACGCCCCTAGATTTTTACTTCCGGGGCTTTTGAAGAGTTTGGTGAACGAAACACCGAGGCATTCCAACGAAGGCCTCATCGCCCTCTGTAAGGATTCGTGAAATTTCAGGTGTCATCGATCGCGTCCGGAAATCATTGCTGTGGCGTCTGAGCGCCTGCATCGCTACAGATGGAAGTCATGTGGAACATCCGCAAATGCCTAACCTTGTTTAAAAATCTGTTTCTTGTGCTCATAATAATTAAGGCTGTTATTCTGTTTCTTGTCTTCATAATAAAAATGCGTTTTTAACTTCTACGTTTTATTTCCCTGCCACTCAGAGTGCGATTCTTCCTCCTAGACTTTTCAAATTTCAAGTCCTTGTAATTCGACCACACGGTTATTGAGAAGAAAAGTGTTGATTTTAATGGTCCCAACCTTATGTTAAAGTTTGTTCAACAAAGTGCCGGTCACCCTGCATATTGGCAAGCCATTGTTATCCCTACTGAAGTTGTGTTCGAAGGACTTAGTCGTATTAGAAACCAGGTAATTTTCAAGTGACTACCAATGTTCTGAAAATACAGAGCCGATAATTACGAGTCATATCATTCATGTGCTATAATCTAATTTTGCATGAGTGTGTTGAAAAAATAGATGTAATTATTAAATTAACGCTGAAAATGATGATAATAAAATGTCATCCGTACCTCTCACACTCTGTATCGCCGCAGGAAGAAGTGGTCAATGCGTCGCATCGCACAAAGCAGCTTCACATTTCTTAATTAACTGGGACGCAAAAATTAAAGGATTTGAAGTGTTAGGCAAAGGAAGAATTCTCAAATATCCCAGACAAACAGAAAAATCTTACGCCTCTGGCTGAAAACGAAGAGCGCGCCGAAGAAAAAAAAACAGAGAACCGTTTTTAAATTCCATCAAACCCACGGTGCGTACCGCTACATGTGACAACTAATAACAAAAGGAGCTTGCTTTCTGAAAATTCAAATATCAATTGAAATCAGATTCTATTCTCAATTTGAGAGCGAAGAACAAACAAGCTAGTATTTATAGGCGTCAATAACTTTCATAAAAATGAAGAGTACTTCGAATTCGATTTCTAAATATTTTCTGATAAGTACAGGTATTTTTTCACAATGATGAATTCGCAGAAAATGAACTACTCAACAAGTTGGTTGTAAAGATTTGGCAAAATAGGGGACAATTTGAAAAAAGTATTCTTCTGACGAAATTACCATGGTTAACTAAAATACTTAGTTGCATAAACCCCAACTCAAGTAGTAAATGACTACTCGTTAAATGAAGAGCTATAAAATAATTCATTAATTTGAATAATGGTTAGAAAGTCGGAAAATGATATGATATTATTTTTCCTTTCAAGGTAAATTTCTGTACGAGTTGAGTCTGAGGGCTTAAGCCATTTCAGAGATGATTTTTTTGGCTATGAACAAAGAGCATGATTAAAATATTTGTGGCCTTATACCAAAACACAGACGTGAATTCAGGAAGACTTCATCATAATCTTTCCACCGTTTGCTGGTGTGGCACATGGAAATATTTCTGGAGGATGAAGTCAAAGGCGTGGTCATTTCCTAGCGCCTAACGATGAAGATGCAGTTAATGATGATCTGAACACTATAAAACATCCTCCAAACACTCTCATTCATAAATGTGGTTGTTCACTTTGAAACGCTGTCTCTGTATGCCTGTGAAGGAGTAACCGAGAACCATCGCCTGCTCGTGTCTTCTGTTCCGAATGCTGGCCAGTCTTCATCTTTTTCTTTGTGTAGAGAAAAGTGCGATCCCCGGGCTCGTTTGGAAGATTTTATGATTGTTGCTTGAGTGTCTCGCTCTGTAATTCTCCCAATTTAAGAGTCCTTTGGGAATTTAAAAAACAAACTTATTTTGATTTATCCCTTCCATAAATTAGCATATTTTTTATTTTGTGGGTAGTACTTGGTGTTGCCTTCGTACCGTAAAAGTTACTGAAAACAGTTATTTATTGGGAACTATCTCCTCGACTTAGACCAGGCTATGACGCTAGAACTAATTCGCAATATTACGCATTGTTAAATACGGTATAGCTGCAAAAGACGGATCCCTTTCTTGAAGTCAAATACATGATATAATAGGACTGCCTTTTTCTCACTGAAACGCATAAAAATAAATCGGTAAGTTTTGAAAATACTAAACTGAGTCCGTTTTAAACGCCATCGGATAAAGAATTGCGAAGTCAATGTGACCACCACAAACGCCATTATAGTTGCGTTTTAACCTAAGGGGATATTTAACTACCTCAGCTATAGAAGGCCTTCGGGACTTTTCTTGAGTCCCCTCCCTTTGCTTCCCCGTCTCTTCGTTGTTTTCCCTCTTCTTCCTTCTTAACTTGCTGTATCAAAACGCGCGGTATCATGAGTGGGAACACACCTCGCACGGAGATACCCTGTTCCCTATTGTCCATGCTAAATGTTCCCTTCTTTTCGCCCTCTAGAGATCGCCTTCTGTGTGCCTAGGGAGTCCAAAATTATTATCGTGATAATAATATGATGCTTCCAATGATGCAAATGAAGGCAATATATCGTACAACAAACCCTCCATGCAGTCTCCAATTATGAATAAATACTTAGGATACTTGGATTTTATACAATATATAGAATAAATCTACCAAATTGACCTTCACTTCACTGACAAAAACAGTATAAATATTATTTATATGTGCGTTACGGGATTATTACCTAATTTGAGGCAGATCATTTATTAATTTGTGTAAAAATGCAGTCAAGAATTACGGCATCAAGTTTTGTGATTAATGAAATGGTTTGAAAATTTTCTGTCTAGCATTAGTCATTTAAATGCGGACTCTAAATTCTGCACACCAATGAGCAGGTTGTCGCAAAACGAATGTTCAATAAAGCACGTCAATCTAATAACCTTTGTAAACAATTATGCAATAACATGACTGAGAGATTACATGTGTTCCAATTGTCTTCCGATTGCTGTATTCAAGTGAAGGCAGTACTAAAGGGCAATGTTAAACATCTCTTGAAAGTCAGGTAATAGAGCCGTGTATCTGAGCTACGACCCTGTAATAGGGGAGCAGAAAATAGGAGGTCCAGTCAAAAAATACCCTACCTTGGTCCAAAAATAAAAAACTGTGTTCGTTTCACAAATCTTATCAAATTATCTTCCAAGTATCACACTTTTTTTAAAAGTTCATGTACTTCCTTTAATGATGCATGCCAATAATGGTTACATCTCTGGAATACCGTAATCGGAATGTTGTAGAGCTCTAACGTCACTATTCTCATTACTTCCTCTCTAGATTCCAAGCGCTCCTCGTTCAGGGTTGTTTTCAGTGGTGCATTTTTTTTTTGTCCAGTCCAGGTAAGCTTGGACCAGCCCGCAGAATCTGTAGGCGCATAACCATCGCCACGTTGTCAATTTCTCGACGCGCACATTTCAGGTCCTTTTTAATCTTACAGCGTAACAAAGGTGTCGCATGACCTCTAGATAATAAGCCAGGGTTAGTTCTGCGAGTGTATGCGTATTCATGACACACAATACTCTTAGAGTAAAAAAAATATATCAACATTACCTTGGCATTGTTGCGAAGCTATCCTGTCTTTATTTTGATACAGAGGTGAAGTTTGACGCATTCCTTGTGATGACTGTAGCTTTGTTTCTGGTTCGTATCTATATATACGTGTCTTATCACCAGTAAAGATGATCTGCATTGAGTTTATGTTCACTATTAGCACAGTCGAGCAGATCTTGCGTTATATTCAGACGGAGTCCTTTTTACTTTCCTCAAGTGACTTCTGAACGAATTTCGGTCAATATTGAATTTAATATTGTCAACAACTTCTATAATTTCAGTACTAAATTTAGACAATTGGAGATATTTTAAGACGTTTCACATGAATGACATTGTGCTCACAAATGCTTAGTTTTCGAGATGTAGCACAAATAACGTTCAGGTAAGAATAGCATTGCCGGCAGTTTCGATATGGCTCATGCGGTGGAAGGTGCATGCAAAGGGTGTTCTGTGACCCTATTTGAGTGCATTAAACGTTATTATAATGACGATAGTGCTAGTTTAAAAGTGTTTATTTCACATTCCGTTATTCATTCAAATGAAGAAAGTGATATGGCTCTTTCGGCGTATGTCGAATACGAAACATGAGCAGTCAATTTGGCAGCAAACTAGCGGAATCGGTATGGCTAAGTTAAGTTATTTTAGGTTTACTTAGGTTAGTTTATTTAACTAATCTAACTTTACCTAACCTAACCTCAGCTATCGTTATGTCAATACCGTATTTCATCTTATTTACGTGTCCGTTTGTTCAATTTTATATACGATGTTCCTAAAACTTCAAAGTTAAATACATCGAAAACTAAGCATTTGCGAGCACAACGTCATTCATTTAATACGTCTTAAAATGTACCATATTGCCTACATGTGCCAACGAAATTATTGAAATCGTTGACAACATTAAATTCAATTTTGACCGGAATTTCGCCGGCAAGCGTAGGGTAGCAAGATCATCTGTGAAAATTGTACGAAGTGATCCAGCTCATATTTCTACTTTTCTAACGATTTATGCGATGAATATACGACGGTCATCCACGACTATTCAATGAACATTTATAACGAATTTTGGTTAATGTGTAGCGTTTGGTAATAATCGAATTTCGGATTTTTGGTGCCGAAACATAGTTAATAAGATTGAAATGAACAAGTTTTTTTCAATGCATTTTCCTTCTCAAATGAGTATTTAACGAGTTATAGCAGTAAATTACTGACCCCAACTCTGGTCTTTGAAGCGGAAAGAAATTCATTGAGAGCGTTGTATGGCAACACTGCAATGGACTCTTTCTTTCGACGCGCTCGAATGATCGAGCGCGCTTTTCCCGCGCTTGCAACAATGCAATTGCGATAAGTACCATACCGCTATAACTCGTAAAATAGTCATTTACGACGAAAAATGCATAGAAGAAAACTTGTTTATTTTGATCTTATTAACTACGTTTTGGCACCAAACATTCAAAAATCGATTATTATTAAACGCTACACATTTACC
>JACJUY010000276.1:0-14416 GCA_014220935.1 Platorchestia sp. MABIK
TGCCCATACAGTACACACCTACCCATACAGTACACACCTGCCCATACAGTGCACCCCTGTCCATACAGTACACCCCTGCTCATACAGTACACACCTGCCCATACAGTACACCCCTGCCCATACAGTATACAACAGGTCTACTGAGAAAACTTGCCACGCTTCTGCAAGTTGCATACATAATGAAGCGCAAAGTACTGAAATTTTTCTATTTCTGCCCCAAGAAATCATTTGACCAGCACAATCATCGAACTCCAAAGCATTAACCAACCGGTGGCATTTCCAGATAGCTTATATTTCCACGTGTCTTTGCCTGTTGTGTATGTTTTTTTAAAGAACAGTCTTTTTTCTGCGACAGGTTTGCGTGCGTGTATACTCTCACGAAAACAGGATGTAGTCATTTTTGCATCCTAACATCGCAGACTCCGCTTCTTGTTACTCGGGATAATTCGCCAGAAACCCTGCTTATGAAGTCTGTCAGAATCGTGCTGCCTGATATGCGTTATTCAAATGGAGCACACGCCGCTGCACGATCGACTCAATCTTATTTAGCCCGTCCCGTCAGGCGGCTCAAGTTTTTGCCAAGCAACTGAGGCCTCGAGGCCGGGAATGAGGAGGCCTCTATAGGTCATACACTGCATGTTTCGTTCAATACAATCCATCCTCGAGTTATCTTTTGGGAAAGTCAGTGTACACGGATAAAAATCAGTCCTAGTTATTCATTTAATACGGTTTTTAATTCAAGTAGGGAATGATTGGAAGTTACTGGGCAGATTTTTTATCCGAGGAAGTTGAGATTCACCAAGTTGGTGGATAACTTGGGGATCAACTGCCATGCGTAGCCATGCCTAAGTCGTTAGAGAGTCTTTTTTCTGACGAAAGTTTCAGAGTGAGATTTTTTCAAACTATTCAGGGTTGCCACATGCTGCGTGTACTTTCTGGTCTAATTTTACTTAAAAAACTCAACCTCAAGAATGTCGACCAAAAAAGGTCTATATGGCTACTTCGAGTGTACTTTAGATTGAACTTCTCTGTGTTCGATGCATGAAGAATATTACCGAGGTCCAAAGGAAAGAAAGAAATGAAAAGATAGTGTTTTTAGCACCACTTTCAGGGACAATATCATATCACAGATGTTGTATCGCCCAATTGAGTAATGAAGTGATCACAAATGAATTAAAGTTACTCATTAAAAATAAAGCAGAGATTCTTTGAGGAGTCGAGCAAATTAAAGTATCTGAAATAAATTTCGATAATAGTTGATGATGCCGAAAGTAAATCCTAATATGGATTTGAACTTGCAATAAGGTTCGTGAATCTATAGAAAGCACGTAAAACTTTTAATAAGAAGCAACTTTCCATTGAAGACGCTAAACAAACTCCTGCTGAGCAGAAGTTTTCGCGAGACAAACAAGACATTCTGCTCGTGGTGGTGGCGCCCAGTGCTATTCCTACGGGGCGCAGATTTGGACGGGCAAGATTTTAAGGTGCTCCTTGGCGAACGGAAACATTTGCTCTCGCTCAGCTCTGATTAAGCCAGACTCAAAAGCTGCCAGGTAATCAAAGGCCAACTTTATATACAAATATTGGGAGGGACTTTTTCTATGACGATGCTAGTTTATATAAGAGTCCTTGAGACCGTCGTGGCAGCAGGCTCTGCTCAATGTGCCGGCGCTCCTCAATGGGTAATAAGAACATTGAAAGCCGCTCTCTTCAAAATTTTAAGTTCCTGAGTAGTCACGTTCACATAAGTTTAATTAATTGTACATCATAATCAACAGTGCACGAACTTCAACTCACTGTAGTTGTCGTCATCATTTTGAAACCAAGGGTGAACTGTGGTAGATGGAAGGATTAAAGCGAAATCTTTGCAATGAAGACACCACTTCCGGCGATCAAAATTTGAGCTTATATTTACCTTAATCACAAGCTTTTGAAATTACTCATTACACATTCGAGTGAGATGATTGAATGCCCAACAGAAATGCAAACGTGCTCAGGAGTTGAAAAACCTGATTTTTTAAAGGGTGGGGGAGGGGAAAAGGGGGCCGCATAAGCTTGATCATTTAAAAATCGAATGCTTTTTATTCTATTTAGTTTTACTCAGTTTATATTCACACTGTTCTCAAGAAAGAGCACCAATAACTTGTGTTACTGAACACGACAAAATGCCAAGTAAGATATTAGACTCGAAAACGAGCTCCGTGAAGTTCAATCGATGTAACCATTATTCATTGACACGATAATTAGTTCTGAATCTGAGGGTAGTTCTTGAATTACTTGTTTCGAAACTCAAATTACGAAGTGGCTGAGTTACAGAACATGCTAACTCGCCAGAGATGGTCTGTAATAAAAAGTTATCGCCGTATCCTTGGAAAGATGAATTTTAATCATGACAAACGATACAACTTTCCGGAATGACGTTAGTCTAAGTGAAGAATTAAAGGAATTTGAGTTTACTGAGAATCGTACTAGGAGCAGTTCCAAGGAGGTTTGTAAGGCCGGCCAGTGGTGGCTAAGCGCATGGGCGTGTGGAAAAAGAACTACGATTTAAGTATCATCCCACTCGGGATTAAAGGCTTTCATCTTACCAGAAAACAAATAGTTTAATACCTCATGTACCCCTGTAAAAAATTGGAGAAAATGTTGGCCCTCAAATCTTTCAAAGTCTGATCTTCAAGTCTTCCGAATCATATCTCTGAAGTCAGACGGGAACCATGCGACGTACGAGACAAAGTAAAAAGCAGAACACACAAGCGGGGTGTAACATATATCGACCCGTGGAGTGCAATACATAACAAGAATAGTGTGTTCCTTGACTTCTTGCCACGCAGGACCCAATGATCCTGTCTGATGTGCACATGCGATACTGGTACTGATGTTTCTACCTACTCGTATAGCGAACGCTCCGGCTGAGACTACACTCTTCATTATTTTTCCTTGCCTTTTACTCGAGCGCTTTGGAAATTTCTTCATTAGCCAGCTGGTATTCTTCTCTAATTTTAATTTTCTCACGTCCACAATTCGAAAATTTATTTCAAATGCACTTTATCTAACCGCCATCATTACATACATAAGTGCAGAATTAATGCTTTTCAGCATCCAATCAGTAAAATTTCATAAATTGATTTTTCTCCATTATTTTGAGCGTCTTTCGCTCTTATAGAGTTACAAGCACTTTTACCTTACTTACGCGACGAAAATGCATAAAAGTGCATTTTCGTTCACAAACGTCCCTCCATCTGAACGCAAAATTTAAGTTTAACGTTCACTTTACAAACATCTACCGAGGTACCAGGTACCAACTATAATAGTCACCGTAGGCGTTCGTTTCATCAGTTCCCCTCACTGAGCCACTCACCCACGCCCGAGTTTCCCCACATCTCCGCCCCGTCATGTCGCCCAGCTCCCCTCCCTGGCCCCCTCCAGCCAATATCCTAAGCCCGGCGTTGTGGCCTGAATTTCTAACAGTGATCATTAATTCCACTCCGATATTACAGGGAGTGTTGAGCCTGCGTCGTGGTGATGATGGTGGTGGTGGTGGTGGTGGTGCTCATGTCTGGCAATAGTAGTAAAGCAGGGTTATGGTGTAGTGAAACAGAGGTGTTTAAAATCTCTACGAGCTTATATAAAAGAGAAGTAAAAGTACGGTGAATACAAGGTCTAGTTAAGAGAAGAGATGAAATCTCTCCTATTCCTAATGAGCATGATGATGCTAGAAATTCGAATATTTCCCTGGCATTGAGGGCCAGGAAGCTCTCGTGCTGCTCTTTATTGAAGAGAAGAAGGATGTTTCTTGAGTAACTTCATCACGCACTGGAATGAGAGAGTTGCGTTATAGAATCAGTTAGTTTAATAAATAACGTAGAATAATCATTGTCTACAATGCAACAGTATTACGCCATTCTTGATCTGGACAGCATGCGTTACTTTTATAATGATGGTGTGTCTTTATAATGAGTTCCATCGAGTCATGATTGTAAGCAAGGTTTATTTCGATCAAAAAACAATAATGTGTTGACGTAATTCTTCAAATGCTGTTCAAGGATTAGCGCATCAACAGGTGAGATTGCAGGTTTTAAAAATGGCACTTTTAAAATTGAAACTTTTAAAAATGATTAAATCAATGCACATGTGTATTTGAATAAGTTTGAGCAAAAATTTGGTGCTAATTTTGAAAACCAAGCCAAGAAAATGAAGCCGCAAAACATACGAGACTGTGATGGGTTAAGTCGAACCTTAAGTTCAAACTCAAATTAAACTCGATTTCAATTGTTTACGTGAAAGGGAACAAGAGATTAAATGGAATGTGCTTTCATGTGATTTTCTTTTATTCCACGTAAGAATCTAGCCTATGACCAACGGTAGGTCGCCCCCAGTTTGGAAATCTTTTCAGTGACCCCAGTGGGTCAACAGTCATTGTGCTAATGGAGAGGGTGAAGTACGAGGACTTGAATGCATTGAGAAAATAATTTCACAAATAAAACACAAAAACTCAACCAGCGGAAACTGTCTACAGTTGAAGACATGAAAATCAAGTACAAATATACCGAGACTCGTGCTAAGTACAACACCATGCCGTAGCAGTCGAACGTGCACGCACTTACGATATAGGTAAGTTAGAGCTTTCTGGTCAAGTTCATCGAGATCAAATGGTGGAATAAACCTACGGACTTCTCCACCAGATTTAATTAAATTCATTGAAGTCGGAGATTCTGTGATGCTCCTGCAGAGAGAGGGTAGGTAGCTAAATATTTCGAGGGAATATCACGATGATCTCCCACAAGAGGTGGTTCATAACAGGCGGGCTTAGTCTTGTGAGGATGGTACCGACAGCAATGTACGGAGACCAAAAACCTTGAAACGGACGACTATTCACAGATACAATACAGCTGAAACGAGGATCACTGACACGGTTACTTCGCTGCATCAGACATCACGGGAATTTTGAGTATTTGATGAAAAGGATATAGGCTCGTTCACATGTGAGTAGAAAAAAGGCTAGTGTGGTTAATATTTACATTCAGTTCGGATTGTACTGTGTCAATGGTTGGATCAACTTAAAAAAATGAAACGTATTTCATCGCTACAGCACCATCATGGAAAAGTTTGAAATCTTTCATTTCATCGAAAATTAAAGGAAAAACTTGAGCAATGTTAGCGTATGCCATGAGAAAAGGCAATGTATTCTATTGGATGTCCACATATTGCGATGAATTGCGTAAACAATGTAGTAAAACGAATGAAATTTCGTAGTGCAAGAGGTCAATGATTCCGTTCTGGGGAATTGGTTGCTCGTCGCGACCTATACAGCGGAAATTGTGTTGCAAAGCAAGATATGAATGAAAAAATTAAAATTTACAGTGAAAACTTTATTTCAAAGTTCCTGTTTATTGAAAACAGCGTATATGACCCTTCAAAAACGACGGTATTCAATGTTTTCCCTGAATAAATGTTCTGATGTGGATGACAAACAAGTATATTCATCCTAATAGCATCTGTGCTAAAAAATTTTTGTACTTGTACTCTGGTGAAACTCGCATCAGAGATACGGTCATTAAGCGTCTTAATGAGCGTGACATAGAAACGGAAGAAGCGGACGCCAAACAAATACATAAATAAATAAGTAAACACACCAAGGGTATTATTAGGCAAGATGATGTAAGTAGTTAAAGTTTTGATAATCCAATGATATTACAGCTAACATCACAGACCATTTTCATTGTCATCTAATTTTATCGTTGAATAAGTGAAGAAACTATCCCAACTCTTTTTATTATCAGCCATGTTCCAAAACAAGAATCTTAGTGTGTAGTAACCAATGAATTTCCTAAATCTAAATTTGAAAATAACATTAATCTCTTCCTAAAAATTAATCAATGGGATTAACGCAAAGATTAACCCAAGTTATTTTAACCAAATACGTTTTTAAGCATTTAAAAATCCGACATGTACGCGACGCTAGTGAGAGCGCTGTAACAATCATGGCGAACTGAAGCCGACTTTCATTCTCTTCATGAGAGTCAAACACATGATATCTGAAAATTAAACTATACGCACGGACATCAATAACAGCACGTCACAAAACTAACCTCGAGTATGCATGTTAATTTGCAATTCCGACCACAAAATGGTCTGCAAGAGAGCCCGTCAGCCATATTGCAGATAACCGCGGGTTGCTGCGGGACGCCATGTCCACCAGCGACCGTAAAGGGTGGACGACAGTTGCACGGTCGCGCAGCAAGTGGAATATGCACACCCGGAGATTTGCATACACGCCCCACCAAGTCCAGCCAATGACAGGTCGCGAGGAGACTCTGGAACCTCGGTCGATATTCCCTCAACTGATGACGGCAGCACTACGTTGGATCGTGACAGCGCCCTCAGCTCGTCAAGTCATCGACTTATCCGTCATGTGCGTAGGTTTTCAATTACTGGATACTTTGGCCAAGTTTTCGCACGCAGAATAATAGAAGGTACATTCGCTCTTGCTTTAGGCACGAGGAACCGAACCGGTCTAGTCAAGCCAACGGTAGGAGGAGCGTTCAACGTACTCCTGGAATGCGTATGCAGATGAACGAGATTGGCTGGCGAGACAGCGACAGGGTTCTCTCGCACGGCTCACCAGGCGAGTTTCGCTGCGATCGATTCCATAGGAAGGTCGGTCTCCAACGTCGAGGTGGCCTGTTTAAGGCGACCATAGTCTCCATTTTCAACTTTGATTAGAATTTCAGAATTGAAACGCTAAACCTATATTTTAAGCTCCCATGATTGAGTTGAGTCGATTCATACTTTTGGATGATTTACTTTCTTGAAGTCACTTTTCTTTCAAAGTAAAATTGTCAGAGTTGAAAGTGTACGAAAAGATTTGATCTCATTACAGTCATTTAAAACAAATAACAACCAGAAATAACTTATTGAATAGAAGATCACAAATTTTTGAAGAATCAAATGTAGTTTTTGTGTGCGCGAAGTACAGAAATTAGAGCGTTTCCGTTCCAACCAATATCCTCGATCTGAAAGCTGTGATGTGAATTAAGCACATGTTTCGTAGAGATGTTTTCCTTCACTAAAGGAAATGAAACTTGTATTGCTTTATCAAACTTCCAAAAGTGCATCGAGGCCTGTTTAATATTGAAGCGATGAGTGGCATTTGCAAGCCGCGCTGCTGGAGTGCCACTTGAGCAGCGTAAAGGCACTGCGTGGCCGGCATTCGGTAGAAATTTGGGCCTGGCGAAAACTGATCTTACAGCCGCTCGTGCAGTTTGTAGAGTTAAAGCGGCTTTATATGGTAAGGCAGGCCTTATTATTATACTGAACTGCATGGGCAGCAGAATATATTTCAAGAACACGTCTCGCTCGTACTAGTCTTCGAAATAACGGAAGTTCTGAACGATAAGCAGTTCCGTGAAATACGGTAATTTCTTGGCCTAAGAGTAGTTCTTTCAATAGCTGCAGATGTGGTCGGAAATAAGGAACACAGTGTGAAGAGCGGAGATTCTCATTGGAAAGGGGACGATGTTCAGAATATAGTACAAATGCGAAATATCGGGTTGATGCAAAAGTAACGTCCGATTTACAGATCTTGGGTAAAAATGAATGATCCAATGACCATGGAATTATTTACTTATTAACATACTCTGCATTGCCTTCAATGACCTCATTCCATCTTCAACAAGCTTATAAATGCCTCGCTTGTAAAATTCTATAGGTTTAGAACCAAAATGTAAATTAAATTTTTCCTCAGTCTCTTCTCTCGTTGTTAACTTAAGTCTACTAAAATTATTCTATAGTCTCGAAACAAATGGAAGTCTGAAGCAGGTTGTATGGGCTACGTCCAATTGTTATACAATTTGCCTAGAGGTAACAGTAGGGTTCTCGGACACAAGAACATTTAACTGATTGAAATCAAGTGTTCTTGGACGACCTTTCTTTGGCTCATCTTTTAAAGTAAAATTCTCACTTCAAAAACGAGATAACTATCTCCTGCCACTTCTTTCATTCACTCCATCATCCCATAAGTGTTTTGAATGGATTTAACTGCCGCGCTTGCATTAATACCTTTAGGAAACTGGCACAGTAGATAATTTATTATGCAATCTTTAGATGAAACAAACATGGATGCCAATATTCATGAAAATGATGAACCCAAAATTAATAATCTGAAAAATCGCGTAATATTGTCACAGAAATATTTCACACCTATAATACAATGTAAATAATTATTCACACTCAAATGTTGTTTTAGGTAATAAAAAAATTGGAGGCAATCAAACAGACAACGTTTTCATATTTCCTTTATTTAGCATGATGCTCCATCCACTGACGAGCAAAACTCTTGTACGACATTAACTTTTGATTCTTAACGCTCACAAAGCAGGACGTAGACGTATGTTCCTCAAATAATTGAATTAAAACTCTTTTGTTTTAACTGAAGCCATGATTTCATACTAGATTAAATCGTAAGTTAGCTTGAGCTTCCCTAATCAATCCAGAATTGTTCACCAGGGAAGGAAGAGGAAGGCACTATCAGGAATGAAAGTAAGGGAAGGCGAATCTATGCACAGGTTATGTTTCCTCACCCTGTACATAGAAATAGTGTGATTTAAAAATTCATGAAACGAGATCACAGTTGGAGAGAGTGATTTAGGTGCAGAAAAAAAGCTGGTAGCATAAAAAAGGTGCCTACTAAAAAAGATTAGGTTATATTATTGAGTATTTTAAGCTTCTTTCATCACAACAAGAGAGGAAGAAGGAAGGCAGCGTTCAGGATAGACTGAAACGGGGAATTTATGCATTGCGCCTAGAAGCAGTAAGATTGAAAAAGTTTCTGAAGCCAGATATAAGTTGCAGGGGAAAGTAATAAGGGCTGAAAAAAGACAGTAATGAACTGAAAAAGACACTTCATTAAAAAATTTTGTTACAACATAAGGTAGGCCTACCTAAACTTCCACTCAGGATGTAACATCTAGCCATAGTTGCAATCGATACTGCAGGCAGCGTCTCAAAATCGTGAGCGACACGGCCGATGAGGCGCGGTGCAGCTGTCCTACTTGAAAGGAAGCTTTCTGCTGACACCACACGCACAGCGTATCCACGCGCTGGGGTTTCATGGGACAAGGGTGGGCTGATGCTATTTTTCATTTCATTTATTACTCTTTCAACCATATTTCCTGTTTTAGACTCTGTGTTATTCTTACGCCTCTCACGTTAGAAAATTTCAATTCTACTTTGACGTGATACAATAGGACACTTTGATTATTTCTGTCCCCATTTCTGTCACTGTGCAATACTTTTGCAGCGCTTTTTTAGGAATTTTTAAATGTAAGAAAGCTCTTACAGTTGTCACCGTGCAATGATTGTGTATGTAGAGACTATATTATCATGATGTCAGCGGCACAGCGTATTTCAGTGCGACAAAAAATGATGATTGCGGTCAATGTTAGAAGCATAGAAGCAATGGCTGGAGGTCGATTCCATTCACGTCAGTTTCCAACGAAGCAAAGAGCAGTTGGAAAACAAGAGATAAATCCATCGGCATCATCTTAAAGCCTAGACAAACGACAGCTTCTTGCAACAAGTAAATACGTCAACGCCTTAAACATGCCAGTAGCTCGAGTTACTGGCGAAGAGTGTCAATTGTCACTGGTGGACGAGCAAGGACGAGTGTTTTAGCATACCTTCTCGATTGAAACTCAAGAATTCTATGAAAAATTAAAGTAGAAATTATTTCCCTAGGTACACTAAAATATAATTTGAAGCTTTTAACCTACTTTCCCGATGGAAGGTAATGGAATTACACAGATGCAATTTAGAAGTTTCTTGATTTTTTAAATCTGGCCTTTAATATTATTTGCAATTCCCAGATTATATTCCGGTTTTGCTAAATCCTTTTTAAGAAGTTTTTCTTTAAGCTGTTACTTCACTAAGCTGTCACCGTTGGCTTGAAATCTTTTTCTTTCACAAGTACTTTCACTATCGACTGCATGTAAAGTTCAGTTTTACAGTGAAGACTAAAGGGAAGCCTCGTCCATCACTGTCGAATTTTGTTGGCTTGAAGAGCCGTATTACTGAATAGGAAGACTATGGCTTGTCTGCTCGACGAGTCGGGAAGCTGGAGCGTAAAATGGCCCCCGAAACTCTTGAAGATTTAGTCCGGCCTTTTCTTGGCGCGACTGAAAATTTGTCAGGCAGTTGAAGCGGCAAGGAATCTTGTTACCGCGAATCGCCTCGAATTTTGGCCTTTATGTGATGTTCCCTCGAAAGCTGCCGCCTTGCAAGTCTTATCAAGACCGCCTCCTTGTTTTCTGCAGCCAGGCAACACAAAAGCAACCTTTTCAGACCAAATGCCTCTCGCATATAATCGATTTTCACCGTACACTCACATTTTTGTTGAACAATCCTGTTGTAGACAGACCTCAAATTAATGAAAAGTTAAAGAATTCATCAATGAATACAAGAAATGCGTTTGATGAAATAATTTTCAAAAGAAGAAAATACTGATAATCAAGCATTCATCTCCATATATACGCGCAATTGTTTAAGTTTGTCCTTTCGTATTTAAAGCTTAAAGGTTGGATTTAAATACCGTAGGGGAAACATATGTTCTTAAATACAGAAGGGCAAGGGTCCGTTTATAAGGAACATTAAATATGGTAGTATCAATACCAAGCTACGATGAGCTTAGCGACTCAGTGAAGGTACTAAGACACGGCCGAGCATTTCATCAAACACAGCAGCGCTAAAGGCTCAGTGTTGCAAGTCAATGCTTTGCCCAGCGATCGTCGAGGCTTCACAAGTTCGATCGAAGAGCACTTTGGATTTTGCCATAAGAAGCTTTACAGCGAGCGCTCCTCCTCAGCGCAGCGCCTCCGCTCCTAGCTTTAATATATTATCCACGAGAGAAAATGGAAGCAGCTCCGGAAAATCATAAAGGAACGCCTATATTACTTATTGGAAAGTCAAGACAACGTGAACGGCTTTGATCTCAAGTCATTACTCTTCGAATTTTCCCCATGGTTTATTTCGCAGGAAGCTCCCCTTACATTATTGGACGTTCAAAAGTGACGGAAAATGTAAGTCTTGCAGCAAAATTTCATCCCTGTTTTCCTAGAAATGAAAAATAGTGCTTCGAGAAATAAAGATGATGCATCTTTGAAATAGTCTAAGCGAAGGAAATTGAAAGTGCAGCGATGAAAAGCTCGTTCGTTCAACCCAGTGCTTAAGTATTTTTTTGTGTCATATTACACTGAAGGTCTTTTTTCCAGTTTATTTCCACGTGCTGCTTGTTGTACGGTTGTCTCAAACACACAAATTCTATAGCACAATCTGCACACGCCATGTTTATTGATCTACGACACATTCAGGAGAAAATTTCGAACAAAAATTAATTTCAGTTAAAATAAACAGATCGATGAGCATTAGATTGTTGATTTCAAGTAAGTTAATGAGGATAAATTTCATTGTAATCCGCAAACGTCGTTACTGTTTGCTTATGACACCATCTGAAGAAATTTCTCCATGATTAATAAACTTCACGACCGTTGATTTCGGAGTTCCGACAAATTTGCGAGGCTCTAAAATGAGCTAAAACTGACGTTACTACTGCGACAGAACTTGTGCGTCCGAATGAAGAAACTCTCATGGATTGACGGATATTGGACGAGGAAATTGGGGACAAGTGACGAAAACTATAAGTAACACGAGGCAAAGGAAATCGACGTCTTAAAATGGAAAATAATTACCAGATAAGCGGCCAGTCTTTTGAACTTTAACGAATTTTTTTTCAGAAAAAGGAATCAGTTTCGATTTCCTTTAAGAATTGAATTCACTTTCGTATTTCAAGCATATGTAAAAGGTGCTCATAATTTACTGTAAGGAACGATACATTAAAATTTTAGTTGAAAAGAGGCTCTAGAGTTTCGTTCCTGAATTCCATAAGGGGAGTTTAAGCCAAATAAAAATAATTTACGTTATGAATTAATTATCCCATGATGATTCAAATTTAAAATAAGAATTTCATTCCTTTCAACGAATCGTCAAACTCTTTGAAGAATGACATTTCTTCGCAATTCACACAATTTTACAGAACTACTTTGTTTGAGAGTAAAGCAACATGAGGCAGCCAAAATTTTTACTTCGCCCACAAAATCAAAAACAGGATAGTAAAGTGCTCTTTCCTTTCAAACATAAATTATAATTTTTTAGTTTCATTCAAAATTGAAGACAAACTTGAGTCAGATAGACTAAATACCAAGTACATATAGGATATTTAATGACAATTCTTCGTGGTCGAATAAAATATTCAACGACATAACTCAGTTTTTCATTGAGAGAGAGGGACAGTGAACGTACACTGGTACAGCTTTTCAATACTTGAAATTTTTTAAAAAATACAGCAAACACGACACGAGTTCTCATTCCGAGGAACACAAAATAACATGATAAGTATCATCATAATATATTTTCTCGAGATCAATGTTCGTTGTCGTTTAGCCATTCGAGAGCAAGCGAGAGCAATGTTATAAGGCAATAGATCGCATTTTGATGGGAGTCCGCAATTGCATTGTGGCCAAAGACCTTTTGTGAGGCGACGGCGACCTATTGCACCGCTGCCGCTCTTATGCCACGCACTTATCAGCAATCCCGAGCCCATTTCTCTCATTTGCTATTGGCACTTTTGTGTGTAGGATTTATAGGCTAATATCTCGACTGAGACTCGAGGCTTCTTTGGGCTGGTGGGCCTACTTGTCTTGGCAAGCCTATTCTTCGGGTGGCCTCAATGCCACATGTCCTCACGCAGGCAGGTGAATCGGAGAGTGCCCGCCCTTCGCCTCAGGAGCCACGGCAGACAACCGTGGGGGAAAGAAGCCCAACTTTTCCGGGGAAAGAAGAAAGACGAGATGCAGGAATAATCTGATACTTTCCGAAAAAGGAGTGATGACAAAAAAAGAGTTTAGGGGCAACGTGGAAAGAGAAATGAAGTTAATTGCTGAAAAATGACACTAATGTTTGATACATCCTTAAAAACTTGACTAAAATCGTGCATTGCTGATTATTTTTATGCGCCTGAGAAACAGATTATGTTTGGGGATGAAAAACTAGAGCGGCTCACAGGCGCTTATGGCTTGAAGAAATGAAGCTGGCACCATAAAACTGAATTAAAATTCGTTCCCAAGTTGACATGTCTCTCTACATCATCCGATGCTTCTAGCTCGTCTGTGAAGCACCACATATGAATGAATTATGTGGCTAATCCGCGAATGCAGTTATTCAATCTTTAACTTTAATGCCAATACATCACTCTAGAGAGGAAGGCAGCACTGCGCGCGACGGTGATCCTAGAAGGTACGAGGCCATCCAGTATAAACAAGATTCTCGGCCGTGTTCAGCAAACTTGGTTGACACCAAACGAATGATTGCATCCTTCGACGGCCATGGGCAATCAAATATCTTCCGCCTTTTAAAAACATTATTTTCATCCACGGGCTGGGGTAATGGAAACTAAGCTGCAGTTATCATTTAAGCTATTCATAAAAAACATTGTCATGTGTTTTCTAATAAAGTTCATTCAGTGTGAAGTTCCGCATGAACCAACACACTAAGCCTTGATGCTTTCATGCAACGCGCAGTAACAAAAATTACACGAAGAAGCGAGTAATAGGTGACCAACTCTAATTATTAACCTGATTTTACAGAGGGTGCTGAGGGCAACGCATCGCATTCAGAGCAAAACCCGTGTTTAATTCGACGTGTCTCCGGTTGTTCCCCTACGACAAATGGAACAGGTACATGAATGATGAATATTATTTGCTGAACGTCTTAGAGCATCAACTGGTTTGAGTTTTCGTATAATACTTCAAACTATACGATAGAAATAAATAGAATATGAGTATGCCGCGATACTAGTTTAAGCATGAACAAATGAAAGTGCGCCTTTTCATTCCTCCCGTACGGTGCACATTCCTAACGAGGAACACTGTTTGTTACAAGACGCGTCATATCTACACGGCAAATTGTCATAGTGAAATGTATTAGACCCTATAAAAAACAAGTCAAAACAAGCTAGTAAGAAAGTCTAAGAATAGCGATTCCATCAAAAACAAACCTTGGGCAAAAGGCGCTATCTAAGAGCTAAACATAAACATCACGTAGAGACAGCGCAAAAGAAATTATCCAGATGAAATTTGTCGAAAAAGGAGGTTGCAACAAAAAGAGACCTTGTTCAATTTTAACGGCAACACTGCACGGAGAACACAGCCAACGTGGAACGATATTTAATCAGATACAGAGATCAAAATATTATACATCAAGCAAGAGATGCTGGACCATACGAGACTGCATTTCACGTTTGTAATGTTCTTGCGAGGCCCACCCTTTCAGCTCCGCGAACAGGAGCAGCGACAAGGCCTGGCGGCAG
>JACJUY010000276.1:28957-41045 GCA_014220935.1 Platorchestia sp. MABIK
ATCTAGTACGGGAAGCTTACTGCATAAGGGAATATATATCTGTCAGGACGTAAGCCTGCTTTCACTGTGCCAGCATTGCTTTCGTTGCGCTTCGGTCATCTTTTAGGGTGATCGATAGCGCAGTCGATAGTGTGTTGGCGTGGTAATTTCTAGTCCCGAGTTCGAATCCCACGAGCTCCTCGTACATTTAATGGATGTTCACTGAACACTAAACTTAAGAATAACAAAGGTAACAAAATGAATGCCTCGCATTACGGAAATTATCAGTATTTCGCACTTTCAAAAGACCCGAACTTGAGCAGAGAGAATAGAAACGATATTTTGTGTACATGTGATGTAGTATTGAATTGATCATGCCCAAACACAGGTTGAGATTCCAGCAGCTGAAAAAGATGAGAAATTTTGTGGTTTTTCAGAAGGCGTATGTCATCCATGAGTAATTGAGTGATTTCTTACAGTAACCTCTTAAGGTGACCAACGCATCACTAAGCGGTAACCGTGTTTTTGAATACTTTTATTGTCAAATTTGATTTGGAAAAAGCTCAGATTATTTTAAATTAAATGTTAGTTCAAGTTTAATCTAACTGCAACTAAAACATTCTTAAGGGAGAAAGAAGGAAGGCATTATTTAGTATGGCGATAAGGGAACGCGGAATCTATGCACAAGGCGCATAGAAAAAGTAAGTTGAGATTATTATTATTATGTATGAAAGTTTTAGCCTCTCTTTACCACGGAAAAGATGTTCCAAGAGAGGAAGGATGAAGGTACCACTTCGTATGGAGTTGAGGGAATGCGGAATCTATGCACAAGGTGCATAGAAACAGTAAACTAAGAAAGAAGATCATGAAACGGGCAAAAGTTGAAGAAGAAAGTATTAGGTGCTGAAAAACAGGGCAGCAGTGAACTGAAAAAAGATTGGCCGTAACAAAACAAAAGACCAATTCTATTTTAACAAAAGGATGACCTCCCTAACCTTTATCTCGGGGCCTTACATATTCCCCGTGGAAGTGCTAATTCCCATAGATCCAATAAGTTGTATCCTTCTGAGGGTTGGAAAAAGCTCAAGCTTGAGGATTTATTCAGGAATAAAACTATTAGGCCATGAAAAGAACTAGACATGATAATCATGCGTGACATCAAGCATAATAATTAAGCATGATTATAATGATATTAAGCATGACAATTAAGCGGAGCATGATAACCCTGATGTCAGGAGCTGGCACAGTCTCTGCTCCAGGCTAGTGGAGCTCCACTGGAGGCCCGCTGCTGGTTTCATGTACTTGCTAACAAGGAAGCGCTGCGGCTCGCTTTGTGGTAGCTACACTACCGGTTAGAGTTGTCTTCACTTCAATTGAGAGCTTGTGTAATTCTCAATGAAAGTTTTCATTTTTCAATCACTTCCCTGTGAGATTAGTCTGGTTCAACTCAAAAAGGCCCGTTCGAGTGTACGGTGAAAATCTCTAATTTCACTCAGACACATTTCAATTACCCAAATTTTGAATGATTTCGCTAATGAAGAATTAGAAACCGTTTTTCAAGAGTTATGAGTGTGAACAAGGATGTATGGGAAGTACCACATGTTGCAGCTGCAACGATATTATTCTCTAGTCACAGTGGCTACCTCTAAAAAACGATATTTTTGAAGCGAAGTGGGTAAGTGTTCGGATAAATGTCCCTCCTGAGTTTTCAAGTACAATTTTATTTGAATAAGCTGTTTGCATCTAAAGATACAAACCAGAAGTAGCCGTTTGGTTTCATTTTTACCAAGTCAAAAACCCGAAATTTTTAGTTTTTGTTATTATCAGCGTAGTATTTTAATAACTTTGTCGTTGTAAAGTTTCGATGTGGTTCTTCAATTCGAGACAGATATTAGGTTGTTTCATTTTACTGTGGGTCATGAGTCATGCTCGTCTCATCTAAATTGCACCCTAACAAATAAGGTATCAAATCTGCCACTCTTCCATTAAGTATATGTTGGTCAATTTCAAATAAATATTCCATTCGGTCCCCAAAAACACTGTATTTAATTCAACTGACATATAAGTCTAGGTCCAGGTTTCTGGTCCACGCGTGGCCGAAAATTTAACAGCAGATGGAGTCACGCGTATCTTCGCCATAGATCGTCAACTAAACCTGTTTATTGGTGTGGTGCGTGCCGTAGCAAATGTTATCTGTGCACTGGCAACAACAGTATCTCACATGTGTCACTGTAAAAATAAACAGCAAATGCTACCCGCATGACACCGGGTAGCATTTGCTACTTCTGCATTGGAACTTAATTCAACTCAAGATTTGTTGGGATTGAAAACCTAACGAAACTGGGAATAATATGAGGACTAAAGCGACGACAAACTTTTAAATTGGATGAATAGAGGCTTCAAGTTTTATGGGGAGAAAGAGATGGCGGCTATGCCGTAAATGTAAAAGACTCGAACTGAAAATGAAAGTCATGTTTGGAATGAACACTCGATTGAACGGTTCTCAAACCCACGAGAAGATATAGAAAAATAAAAAACATGAACAATGAGTGTAACAAGCTCATGATAAGTGGAAATGGCAACCAAGCTTACAAAACGATGAACGTGAACAATGAGTGCAATATACTGAGAGGGCGAGAAGCAGAACATGCAGAGAATGAGAGGAAGGAGAAAGACGAGGGCAACAGCCCCCCGGCACCCTCCCTTAGACGCCATTCATCACGGAGTCATGGAGAGAGATGCGCTAATTACCCAACTTTTCGTACATTATTCATCCGCGGACAATATCGCGCGTGGGGGCAGATCGAACTGCCTGATATACGGCGCCTGATGTCCGTGTTTTGCCAGAGCAAACTCCTGTAAGAACTCCTGGAGATGAGGCGGAACGAGGAAAGGGTTTCTCCTCAGAAATGGTGGAAGACGAGCGTTTAAACGAACAGAAATACAATTTTGTGGACAGATATCGCACTAAGTGAGATTTAGGCAGGAAAAAAAGAGAGAATACTAGCTCGACGTGGAGTGCTGGAAGGTAATGAGAACAATGAACTACAACACGGGAAAGGAATTCAAGTGAGAAAGTAATAATGACATGTGAAAAATATCCTCGGATTAATACCTAGAGAGAACATTCAACGAGAAGCCTTCGAAATGGAAAAACGATGACGTGAAAAACTGCGGCGAACGATGAAGATTAGGGGAATAAAATAAGCATTTTCTGAGCTCACTGCGATTTCTACACCACCTCGAGGCCTGAAAGTGGCACCGTAATGAAGCACGGCATGCGCAAGTGCCGGTAAGTTCCCATATAAAGCCCGCCTTTATGTTTGCCCACACTTAACCCCTCCTGAACTGGTTGGAGGCTACAATGAACATAAGCTTTCAAAATTATTATAATTACCATTAGCTCGTTGGAGGTCGTGATGATTCAAAGTGTTATGAATAAATGCGTCTTTTATGAGAAAAAATAGTTAGACAGCTTTCTGTGGAAACTCAAGAAATCATGCCGATATGTTAAGTCTGACGTGCAGAATAAAACTCAGATAGAGTACAAAATTTAAATTAAGCTCGGCCAATTTAATGAGAAATGGATTTAGAAATACTATCACCAGACACTATTTAAATGGTTCAGAAATGGATCTCATCAATATTTTCCCCCTGACAACAACAAAAGAAAATTATTTTCAGTGTATGAAAGTGGAGGTGTTGAGACTTATACATTTTCAATCCCTTATTCGCCAAAATATAGTCAGCGCTTCTCCCACTTCCATATTACATTGTAACGATCGAAACTATTCTGCAAATTATACCTTTCAAGTAAAAAGAGTTTCTATTTCATAGATCAAAGGAGGAAATAAGGGTGGTAGATAAATTGGATAAAGGGCCTGGAAAGGTTGCGAGACCGGCGATCACGCACTAACACATTTGACCACAGTGTGCAAATGTTGCCTGTTGGTCTGAGGCCAAGTTTATCACTGCCAAGTATCGCCATTGAAAGACCATCAATGGAAGCATTTTAAGGGATGACGCTACAAATACTCATTGCCGTATTTGCTTGTTCTTAATAGTTATTAGAAAATTGGTTCTTCTACGCCTAAATGAATGCATAATGTTGTCTAGAGTAACAACAAATCAAATTAACAATTCTCGTTCCTTCAGCATATTAATTTTTATACCTCCTCATAGACAAGAGGATAGAAATAATGAACTTATTCAATTTCCTTACTAGTGAAATACAGTTTTATCATTGAAGTTTGAATGTATTCATGTTTCAAATTGGAGAACAATTATTGACGTATCGAGACTATACTACTTCAAAATGCAAAGTATTTGTAAATGTAAAACTATTAAAAACTTGAATTTCACAGCTCTATCCTACTCAATCATGCCCACAAATGAATTGATTTTAGCAGAATACTTACATTAAACTTTTAATCTTTTAGCTCATACTTTTAGTTGGACCCTAATGCTCTGATTTCATTTCGTGTGCACTTGACATAGAAATAATATATTGAAGCCAGTTGACATTGAAGTAAAAAAGACAAAGTATTTCTCCCTTCATGTCGGAACAGCTTTCATTAAAAAATGTTTCCATGGAGATAATTTTGCTAACCGTTCAAAAATCTCTTAAAATCGGTTCTAATCTTCATACCTTTTTTCAAAGAGTCGTCATGTAACCAAAATAGGATAGTATCAAATTTGAATATCAGCCTCTCGTTTAACAAAGCCTTTACACAATCCTTGCGACTGCTAACACATCCAATCTGTACAAAAACAAATGTTGCAGACAATAACACAAACTGATCTTAACAAAATAACCAGCGTCTATGACACTTCAGCTCCCAGGCTTTTTTAGAACGAAGCCCCCTGTATCCTTAAAACTTCAGCGTATAAGCCCACAGCAAAAATATGAGAGTCAACTGAAAATACGAACTGATGTTAAACAAATTGGCAGCAAGTATCTACTTTAGGCGCGCTCGAATACACGTGAGCACACCTCACAGCGAGAAGCACGTCGCGCCGAGCTCTGCTCTCTGATGTTATGCTAAGAGAATTCCAGATCGTGAGCACCCGTACAGTGGCTCACTTTCATGAAGGGAGCATACAAGAGGGTATACGAGGCGCTGTTTTCACTCTCCACTTCCCATTGTGCTTAAACTTCCTCGTCTCATACGCAAACAATGAACATTGAACTCCACGAGCTCCAGAATACCCATGCTTCAAATGTACGAAAAATTATCTTTCACTTTCATACCTGGGTAACTGCTTGATTCTTAGCGCAGACGGGGCCATAAAGGAGAGACATGCACACAGGAACTATGCTCAAATAAAGCTAATATGTAAGATCACGTGAATAAATTCGGGTGCTTGCATGGCTACAAAAGACATTCATGATCTTGGCATTAGTGTTGCGCGAATCAAATTTTAAAAACGGTTCCATTTTCCTTGGGAAGCTTATTGCTTTGGAAGTATGTATAAGAAGTTGTTCATTATTGAATTACTAAGCTATGCAACGGGAAAGTCGAGCCGAACAATCGAGGTCAATGGTCGAGGTTCTTGGTTTCCTCTTAAGCGAAAAAGAATGACGATAAATTAACCAAGGTGCTTTTAAGGAATAATCAAAGAACAGCTCGAAGCCGCACATTTGTTTAAAGGAAATGTGAAACAACGGTAGAGAAAATTTCATGATGCTTCAAAACTTTGTTCTAATTTACTAGTACGAACGTTGTTTTATTCCCTTCATTTATTTCAACCCTTACTAGTTTTATTTAGCGTTAGTTTACTATGCACGGGTACTACAACCTGGATTCAGAGATGACCAATTTTAGATTGCATTTATATGGATTTAAAGCTTCAACTGAAAATGAAGATTCGGGGTTAGCCACAAATTGTTCAGATGGCGGTGCAACACCGACATAAAATTAATTCGTTGCCCGAGTCCAGGAGAACTTGTGTATCTATCTTCAACAACATAGTATTACGTACCTGCGGAATAATTTACTCCTGAAGTTTTTATTACAAAAATGAGAAATAATATTTTGAAGCCAACAACATCGGCACGAATACAAAGTAGATTTAAAATATGCAATGCGTGTCCCAACTTTGAGAAAAATTCGCTTGCCAAAATTCTTGGAGGACTAGTATGAATGATCGCTTTGCTACCTGGGGAGCAAATAAGTCTTTATGGAGTACTTGTGGCCGTAATTTAGAGGTCTTTGCCAGGATTCTGGAAAATGGCGTAATAAGTTAGGCTCAGAGCAGGACTTAACCATGTAGAACATCACGCGGCGGGAATAATCCGCTCAAACAATGACTAATGGAGGCCCTTAGGAGGCTGCTCCTTGCGAGCTCCACTGATGAACGACACCCAGCGACGGGGGATGTTCAGCAGGGGAAGGGAGAGCTGGTGCCGTCTATTGATATCTTAATTATTTCTGCCTCTGGATATTTAAATAATTTATTTTGCTGCGGCGGTGACTATGCTTATTTGCTTTCATTGAGAGCGCAGGAATTTCCACATCCACACTGGAGGTCTGAAATCATAGTTTCTCTTTTCTCACTTGGTAAAGCATCGATTACTTTTAAGTATTCTGCTAGTCATATATAATTTATGCGCTTCGCAATGAATGCTACGGAGAGGGATCTCCGAGAGAACCCATTGCTTAAAACTGGACATAACATTTCCTTTAAGAGATATATTTTCATTAAGCAAAGTGGTGATACATTAGGAAATGAGCGTGGACTCTCGGAGTATTTTATTGAAGGACCTGTATGAATAAATTTGAAAAATTTTCAGATGCCAGGATCAAACTTCAGCCAGAGATTTGATAAAAAATAACTTGTTGTGTATACAATACCTGAAATTTAATACTAGGATAAGAATGCGGGACAAGTTGAGGAAGGTGAGGAAGGCTTCGAAACACCGCGAACGAGTTGGTCCGAGCTATTTTATGTTCTACTTGTTTGTCAGACTAGGGAAAAGCTGGCAAGTCATCTGATGTCTACTCGATATTTAACCGAAAATGGTCTGGAAAAAAATAAGCTGCAGATTGATCCTCCCTGAATAATTGACCTGTAAACGGAAAATACATTCGACAATAGTAACGGTATACATTTACTGGCGCTGAGGTACAGGAATTTATTCGTGTAGTCAGTTTTTTAAAACTATGCATTGTTAGTGCAAATTTATTTACATTAAAAGCTAAAGTTATACAAATTATACTCTTTTTCTGAATAATTTGGAGTTCATAGTTCTCCATTAATTAATTTTTAGCTACAAAATTGTTCAAACGTACATGATTAGTTCGTAATAAATTGAAGTGGCTCACATTCATGCGTGGAATGCTGTTTTAACACAAGTAATTTTTCAAGTAATTTGAAATAGAAAAGCAAAAATATATTGATAATGCTACACGTTGGGAAGCAATGAAATTTGACAAATATATTACACTTTGCTTTACTTATTTACAGATCTGCATAGCAGTTTCTTGATTGTTTCTATAATACAATGGAATAGCAATCGACAGCAATCAGTTAATAGTTAGATTATAAGATAGTTTAAGCTTCCCAAATCTCGACAAAGGTGTTCCAAAGAAAGGAAGGAAGAAGGCACCATTAAAGGTGAAATTGAATGAACTAAGAATCTATGCTCAAGAGGTGCTCCACGCAAGATCCCTTGCGTCCAGAAACTATTAGTTAGATCGTAGTTTTTGAAACGAGAAAAAAGTTGAAGGAGAAAGTCAGATGGGATGAAAAAAGCACTGCAGTGAACTGAAAAAATAGTTCATAACGAAGCAAAGTGCCTATACTATTTCAGTAAAAAGAATAATAATAAGTTCAGTAAAAAGAAAGGCTACACTAACCCACAACTCGGAACCTCACTTTTTTTTGTGAGCGCTAATTCCCATATTTTCAATAGATGTTTTCACCTGACGAGTACTAAGAACGATTGATTTTAATTGAGGTTGATTATTTAGGAAAATCTTTAAAATAGGGGTCAATAATCTCCCATAAAGCGTTCAGTTGAAATTAGATGGAAAAACAGTGCTCGACTTGGTTTTGAAGAGATAAAGAACTCCGACAAAAGATATATGTACGTAAAAAAACAGTAGAACGGAGACAGATATATCAGTTTTTCGATGTTCAGATTCAACTAACGAGACGGGGAATCGCTGCTATTTTCTAATTTGAATCGTTCAAAATTGGTCATGACCTCAATTTGGACCGACTTTCATTCCGAGTGTGCAGCACTCGAACATTGTTCTTGTCTCTGAAATTGAAATCACAAACAAAAAGGTTTCAAAAACAAATTTTTATTACCTGTTATAGCTTTACATCCAAATTGTTGTGCTGTAAACAGGAAATTATTTGAAGTTAAAATCGCGTATTGGAATCAAATGAGAATAGTAAATTTACAAGCGAGTCTAATTGTGTTTTTCTCTCTGATTCATAGATTGTACAACGACAATTTTTTTCCTTCAAAGGGCGAATTCAATGCGTCGACTTTCGGATTTCAGCAATCTCTTTATACACCCAATTGAGCCAAGCTACCGTAAATTGGGCTAAGCGGCAAATAAGTTGCAGCCATTAGGTCGCAATCCATTGCCTAAAAATGGTAATCTTCAAGTGACTCGAATGGCGCTCGGGAGATTTAGTTACAATTCATTTGTCGAGTCTTCCAATTGCGGCGCAAGGCAACATAAACATGGTAAACGAACCATCAGATTATAACTCTCTGAATTATTTCTTCACGTTCCTACAGCATAACTGTGTTTTGAGTTGGAGTGAATTATGAAAAAAATAACAATGAGCTAGAGTATAGGATAATTTTTATTTATGACTTAACGCTTCATTAAACATAAAAGTTTCCAGCATTTAAGCTACCAGGTACATCAGGAGTATATAAGCTCACGAACTTGATCACCGAACTTGAAGAGCGAGATCTCAAAAAAACTGGAATGGTTTACAATGAAAATTGGAGACGCGAGCTGGCTGACCTCTCCCGACCCTCCTTTCTCCCATGGATTGTCTGATAAAAGCGTACCTTCATCCAACATTAATATCCATCGCGGCCTGCGGTCTGCAGTGTCACCCTCCAGTGTAATTGGAAGCCTAACAACTGATCCACTTTGAGCCCAAATGGGAAAGTGATTGTGGAAAGAAGGTAAATTGATCCTCCCATTAAAATTTCTTCCTAAAGATTCTTTGTTGACTCAAGATGTGTACTTTAGGAAATTTCCTCGGATAATTTAGGTATTTTAGAGGCAACATCTCGATACATGAGAATCCCACAATATGTTTTGCAGGAGGTCGAGATTGAAACTATACGCATTTTGAATTTTTCTCATTTTATTCTCTTTCATACACATCAAATATAATTATATAGAAAAAATTTCAGGCTTGTTCTGCATGAAATTTTAACATATTTCAAATCTAAGTAGCTTTTACTGCAGCTAAGCAAAGTTTTACATGCACAGAGGAGTTTATCCTGTAAACTGCATGTGAAGATTAAGGTCGAAACACTGTTCTCTAATACCAAATATTTACTTCATTTTTAATTTAAAAATATTTTTTAGCAATATCTTCAATTACGTTAATTAACGTATACAAAAATACAGCTTGAATTTCACGTCCTTGATAAAACGCAAGTGTCTGTAAGATAGCGCGAGAAGAGAAACAATTGCGCAGTAAATGGGCTAAAAAAGGCTCTCCATAAACCATTTATTTTTCGGTTTTGTATTTGTTGAAAGGTAAGAACATATTTTGATCGCATTCCCACATTCATCAGTAGGAAAAAATGTGAGGACAAAATTTTCAAACAAAGAAAATAAAAGTCAGCTACAGTGTCTGTATACTAAAGAAGGGTTAACTTAAGATGACGGTCGAAGCTTGTAACGAGGCTTGTTGCACATTACCTGATCTGGTGTGCAGGTGAGGAGACAGGGCACACAATGTGGCAGTTTTCTCACACGTGAACCGGATCTTATCGGCACTTAATATCGCGGGTTTGATCTGAGGCAGTAATTGCAAAGTAATTTTAAAGCAATATTAATATCCGGTATAGATCGACGGCGCCAACAGCAGTGACGCCTCCGCTGATGAGAGACACGCCCGCTTCCCGAACAGACAAATGGTTTCAATTACATGCAGTCGACTCCGATGTTATACATCGTCCTCTGCGAGCCTCAACTTATTCCCTCACACGGTTAAACATGAGTCCCAGTTATTCAATTAATGCGATGCATGACTCAAGTTATGAATAGCTATGAAAAGTGGGACTTATTTTCATTCGCAAGTTGAGGCTTGCGTACGTAAGATGATATGTCACTCAAATATCTACTGTACCAAGTTACGTGGGCTTTTGTGCTATTTAGTACTTCTTGTCAGTCTTCTACTGTTTTGAAGCTTTACTTTAGGCCTGAAACCGTTTGAAACGGGGTTTATTTTTCAGAAGTGAAAGTGCTGATCGAAGGAATTTGACTCGCTCACTCAAATAGAACGATAGTATCACGTATCGAATTACTGTCTAAATCTGCACTAAACTACCAGTTTTACATCCCCACTTGAGAATGGTTGAATTATTAGCTGGATTTGTTGAAGTGACAGTGCGTGAACTAAGCTGTTGGGAGGATATCATTTCTCTAATGGAGCTTTTCGTAAATTAGACGGCTCCTATAGACGTGGAAGAATATGCAGACTTCAATAAAAGTCTCGATCTGTGTGACGCAAAATTGTGTATAACTCATATGCTCTAGAAATTGGAGAGAGCGAATGTAGCAATTACGACGTCTAATTATATACTGAAGTCGAGTCAATTGAAATTGAAATTAGTCGACCAAAAATTACTGGTGATGATTCATGAGATGGAAGTGGAGCGAATGAAAATGTATATCGTATTTTATACAGTGAGGTGAAAAAAGCATGAACATGAATTAGGGATTCGTAGGAGAATCAGTGGCTCGAATGTCGATTCAAAGTTGGGTGCTGATATTATTATATCGATGCAGACGGCAGGTGTTATTTAAACTTGGGCTCTCCGGTGTGCCAGCGACTAATTCGACACAAAAATTCTACAAAAATACTCGGGCATTTTTAGGTGTTGGGAACAGAGACGCTTCTGAATTTGCAAAGACGAGCGTGGGCTAGCCCTTTTTTAGTCAAGAAAAACAAACTGTCTACATTGCAAGAAGGAAATAATTCATGTACAGCCATTCACGGAAGTTTGAAAAACATGAGTTCGAGTTCGAAAGAGCATTAATGAATGCTGAGCAATTTTGAATTTGATCTTGCAGATAGAAGCCCCAACCTTGGAAGACAAGTATGTAAAACTAGATTGGAAAGTAATGGAGGTAATCGGAGGGTGGTGTTGAGTTGAGTTTTAGTGATTGATTGAACCCATCCATCTCACTGTGATTAGGGAAATGAACTGGTGCCCCTGTTGACTAGCTGTAGTTGTCGGGGAAAAAACCCATGGCACATACCCCGCTCTTTCTGAAATGAGTGAACTTGAGCCTGAAACTAGCAGGAAATATTGCAAAAGCTGAGTAAGCCTTCATTGACTCACGAATTCGTATTTCTGTTGGCGTGTATTTGATTCAGTTTAGCATTACCTCAAGTGTTGACCTGCAAATTTGAACGCTGCTTTCGGGAACAGGTCAGATAAAAGTTCCGAATTTGAGCTCTGTATCTAGATGAGTCTCATTGCTAAAGTACACAATAACTGCAATGCATCACTCAGACAAATTAGTTTGGATTAGGCAGTTTGTGAAGCCAAATGGTAACGGGTTCATTTTGATCCCGGTCCCTCTTGTCCTTCATGAAAAAAATATCTTCCATTCAGGAAATATATGAACCTTCCTTGTGCATTCATTTTTCTCATTTAATCTGGCGCAACATAACTTTGAAGATATGTAATTGGAAAAGATATTTTAGGCTTAAACCAGTAACTAACAGGAATCATACGTTCAGTTTCAGTGGGACACATCATTGCAATTTTGGCTCGCCTATTTTCTCATGAGTTTACCTCTAAATAATATTCTAAAACGTTATGGCCAAATAAATATAAAAGTCGACTAAAAGAACATTTCACCACTTTCCGTCCATAACCAAACCT